>LIEC01010285.1:0-49335 GCA_001925005.1 Drosera capensis | reverse complement strand
TTTTTTTTTTTTCTCTGAAAGGGCACGGTGTACTTTGAAGGAAGCTATTCAGCCTAATACCAATCCACTTCAAACCCGGCCCAGTAGACACACCTCTCTCTCCTCAAAAGCCCAACCCAAACACTACCACCAATAATCACCACCTTTCGACTCTCCGCTATCTCCTCCCTCGCCGCGCAGATCGATCGATTCCATGCCTTCGTTTCATCCCATCATCAACCACTGATCTCACCTCATCACTCTCCACCGTTCGACCATTTGATATCTTGATTCATCGCTTGATTTGTTCAATCGATTGATTTGGAGTTGTTGTTTGAGGGAGAGAGAGAAAGATGGAGGCTGCAGGGGAGAGGACGTTTAGGGTTAGTTACAGCGCGGAAGGTGTTGTGAAGCTGAGAGCGGCCGTGACGGAGAAGTTGAAGGAGTTCATGGGAGAGTACACCGACGATACTCTCGTGGTATGATTATGAATGAATCATCCGATCTCATGCTTTGTGGATTGTTGATGCTGAATTTTTTAAGATATACATTGGTGAGCTTTTTATTATCAGTTTGGGATTTTGCTAGAACTGGTTCCTCGAGATGTTATTATCAGGTCACGAGTTGGAACCTTACCTCTCCGATGGGTTTTCGTATGAGGAGGAGTGTTGAGATATACATTAGTTGGCATTCTACCATCAGTTTGGATTTTTAATAGAATCTCGAACGAATTGTTTCTATATGGTTTACGCTGTGTTTTCGGTTCGTCGGTGATCGTTTGTTTTGATATTGAACTTGGAATCATGTTGGTGTGTCGCGATAGTGTATGTCGTTATGATACGATTTAGGTCTATTTTGGTACAGATTGTTCTTCAGTGGTATTGTCTCGATTCTGATTGTTGATGATGGTGATACCTAGTTATAGCATTGTATTAAGTTACATGCTCAAAAATTGTGTATCATAACATTGTACTTAGAGGATTACGGTGAAAGCTAGAACTGTTTGAGCTCTTGACCGGACTCCTTGTTTGCTATGGTGCTGGAGTGAATTATCTGAAATTGAGTTGATGTATTATTGTTGTAGAATTGAATCTATTATTCCGATTATCGAGAAACTTTGTTTTGTTGTTGAACTTAGGATCTATTTGTGTTTTTGTGATTGAGGACGTCGTTGCAATGCGAATTAGGTCTATTTTGGTACAGATCTCTTATCAGTTGTATTTTCTCAAGTTGGAGTGTTGATGATGGTGATACCTAGTTATAGCGTTGTACTAAGAGATGAGTATGGAAGATAAACCGTTTAAATTCTCAGAGGTTGTGTATCATAACATTGTATTTAGGGATTACGACATAAGCTAGAACTGTTTGAATTCTCGATCGGAGGAGTTTGCTATGGTGCTGGAGTGAATTATCTAAAACTAAGTTGATGCTGGTGATACTAAAGTATAACAGTGTGTTAGTTGATAAGGAAGGAACACAGAACTGTTTATCTGCTGGTTCAGAAGCTGATGTTGTGTATTTTATGGAGTTGAGTTTTTGATAATGGCTTTATCTAGCTATGAAATTGCTTCAGTGGATTAGGAGGGAAGATAAAACATTTGCATGGTGGGTATTGGAGTTTCCCAGGGCAGCTTGTTTGTTAGGAAGTGACATAGATTCATCGTGAGGCTGTACTTGTGTATATGTGCAAGTGCAACCACTGATTGACAGTAGAAGCTCGAGAGGAATGCATGCAGTTGGAGGACCAATAGTGGGAATATTAGATGAATTGTCCAGGCAGCTGTACGAGCCGATTAGCACATGTGAGAGCGGTGACTTCGTCTTTGATTGGTCGAACATTGTCAGTTCTCTTGGGATTTTAGTTCATCCTAAACTTGGAACAAAAGTATTAAATAAGGATGTCTGGAGAAAATCAACCTTAATATCCGTGGTGCATGCACTTTGTATGTTTCTTCTAAATGATTAATTTAGATATGGGTTTAATGTGTGCCAATCCTTTATGTTGGATCACTACATAAAAGCAGATAATAAAAAAAAGTGGTATACTTAGTATAATTTGATTTAGTTCCCCTAAGGTGAGTGCAACTCAAATGCCTGAACATGTGAAGGAATAGTCAGTAATTCTTGACTGTTTGATTTTGCAGGAATATGTGATTGTTTTGCTGAAAAATGGTCGACGTAAGGATGAGGCAAAAAACGAGTTGGATGTTTTCCTTGGTGATGACAGTGATCCATTTGTAACATGGTAAATTCCTTTATTTTTTGGTCTGCTGTTAGAAGATGTTTCAGGATATTGTTTGGCTAACACTTCTCTTTTATTTAATATGAAGGCTATGGGATCATCTATCGTCAAATATAGATAAGTACATTGTTTCTAATGATTCTAGAGTAGAAGAAGCCGCAAAAGCTAGACCAGCAAGAGTAGACCATGCCGCAAAGAGTCTTTCCCATGATATGGAGGTAGACTCCGAGAGAGAAAAGCATGAGGAGTTTCAAAAACCTCAGCAAGCCAGGGAGCGGAAAGGTGTCGTCAGGAACATGGTTCAACCTCCATCAGTTCACACCTCTAACTTGGAGGATGGTTTCAAGGAAAGAAAACCCTACTTAGAAGATCGTCACAGAAAGCATTCCGGTTCTCCTGAACCTGCTAGTCATCGGAAGAGGAGACGCCCTGAGGAGTGCACACGGTTTAAGGTTTGTTCTTCCTGATTTTCCTTGGGCTTCTGTTATGGTTGGGAATAAATAAGTTGAATTATTGTGTCCCATCTGCAGTCTCTGTTTCGTTGTCAGATCTTTTCCCAACTTGTACTTTTCACTGGTTGGTTTGAATAGTTTAATTTTGGGTATTCCTTCCATTACAGTGAGTAGGAGGTCAAATTATGCATGACCTTAAGCGGTGCTCTGCCTTTCTTTTCCTTTATCTTCATAAGCACGTCCTTCACGAAAGGAAACCAGGAATATGCCTCTGCAATACCATCTTGTGTGTGTGTGCTTGAGGAGGGAGGGTGGGGAGGTTTTTGCTTTAGTGAAAGCAAGTCATTTTATAAATGACCAGCTTCAGGGGCGAAGTTTTTTTTTTTTTTTTGGGGGTTGGATTCTGTGGATTTGCACCCTTTCCCAAATATTATGTGGTCTGAACTCTGAAGTTTCTTTTATTATCATATTCATTTTTTTTTAGCAGGAAGAGTCAGTTTCTAGGGGAAGTATGAATGCCCCTAAGCGCTTGCTCCAGTTTGCTGTTCGAGATGCTGTTGCAACTTCGAGACCCTCTCATTCTTTGTCTGAGCCTGCTTCTAAGCGTCTTCGCTCAGTTGTTTCCTCTTCCACTGTTGACCCGACTTCTGGAACGCGTCCCCGGAGACTTCATTCTATTGCAAGCTTGACAAATCCATTGGCAACTGCTTTCAGAAGTATTGCAGAGGCTGCTGAAGACGTCGTTAAAAAATATAAACCCAGTGGAAATGTTTTTGATCGGTTAAGTCGTGGTGAAGATGCAGATGAGAGCAGCAGACTAGTATCAAATCGTAGATCTGGTATAGATGATGAGGAATATAATAGTTTTGGTCATCTTCATGAAGGAACCGATGTAATGGATCATCAAGCAGATGTCTGTGAACATGAATATGTCACCACGAAAACCATAATGGAAAGTGATTCAGGGTTACCCTATGATTCAGCATCAGATAATGAAGGATATGATGCTTTGAATGTAGTGAGCCGAGGAGTGCAAAATGTTTCTCAAACTGGTACATCTAATAGGAAGAAGAATGATGACTCGGTGATGGTGCAGTATAGTGTAGCCCCGAGTACAGATTTACCGCTTCCATCACGAACTAGAGATCAATATCCGTCAGTTGCAATGGCCAGCACATCCCAGAAGATCGTCAACATCTCTGTCAATGTGAATACATGGAAACCAACCCATTTCCAGCCTTCAGTAGCAGTTCAAGGGCCAAAAGCTCAGAAATCTCTGCCACCACTTGATGTAGCCGTTGACAAGTCTTCTGAGCGTTTCATGATTGAAAATAGCCGTCTTCTTATAGTTAATAAGAGATTATTCTTTCATCTTTTATTTTGCTTGATTTGGTCTTCTTACAGTCTCTCTGTTGATGTGCAACAGAGGTAAGGCTACGGATATTTTGTCCTCCCCAGATCCTGTCAATCGATGGGATTATCTAAATTGTTGTTGTTGGTTTGTAATTCATTCAACATTGGTGTATGTAGTACATTAGAAACTGATATTCTCAACTTTTTGTGGTGGTAGGGCAAACCTGCTCTGGACGCTCAGAATGAAGGCCAGAAAAGTTTGCCATCTGTTGTTGGTAAGGTTTCTACACAATATATCTTGCTGGGGAACTTTGTGAGTCTTCCGATGCCATCTTGGGACTTGGGATCGGAGATTCACATGATGCAGTGTCCATCCTTTTGCACCCATATCGTCTCTATTTCATGTCATCAGTTTATATATATACATATAGAGTTAAACTAGTATACCCGCTGCACGGGATAAAAAGAAAAACCAAAGGACACATAATAATTACGACATTATTGCTGTAAGAGAAGGGCTTAATGGATTTATGGTTACACCATTGAGTTTGAAAATCAACGGTTGAGATTAGTTAAAAAAAACAAATGAATTTTAATCTTAACCATTTTCAAAATCAATTGTCTAATCACAAATCCATTTTTTTTCAATCCAAAAATATTTGATCTTAAAAACTATTTAGATAAATTATTCACATGATAAAAATAGACTAAATCTAAAAATATCCGAATTTAAAAAATTATTTAGATAATTTATTCAGTTGATAAAAAAAAGTTAAAACTATAAATATCCTATCAATCTATAGCCGCAATCATTTTCGCTTAATATATAGTACATGTCTTGTGGTATTTTGATCATTTGATGTCTTGTACTGGCTGAGTATCTTTGCACGGTTTCACTCTTGGCCACTGAACATTGTGTCTTCCTACTTCCTTCCTCTTGTATTCATGTATTGTATTATTTTGATCATTTGATGTCTTGTACTGGCTGAGTATCTTTGCACGGTTTCACTCTTGGCCACTGAACATTGTGTCTTCCTACTTCCTTCCTCTTGTATTCATGTATTGTATTATTTTGATCATTTGATGTCTTGTACTGGCTGAGTATCTTTGCACGGTTTCACTCTTGGCCACTGAACATTGTGTCTTCCTACTTCCTTCCTCTTGTATTCATGTATTGTATTATTTTGATCATTTGATGTCTTGTACTGGCTGAGTATCTTTGCACGGTTTCACTCTTGGCCACTGAACATTGTGTCTTCCTACTTCCTTCCTCTTGTATTCATGTATTGTATACTGTCTGTTAATGCTTCTATTTCTTAGTTGGCAGTTGCATTCTGCTTGCAGGATCATACTCTACAAGCCGTCCATTGGAGGATGCTGATTCACGGACAATCTTTGTGAACAATGTGAGCACCACACTCCTATGCTGCTGATAAACACTGATCGGCTGGGCAATATTATTGAGTGTTTCAAATTGGTGGTTGTGTTTTTCAGGTTCATTTTGCTGCCACCAAAGATAGCCTCTCTCGGCATTTCAACAAGTTTGGTGAATTGTTGAAAGTACTCATCTTAGTCGACCCATCTACGGGACTACCAAAGGGGTTAGTGCTCCTACCTGCCTGTTATTTCTTTTGTTATTTATCGGTAGTTATTTATGCCCTCTGCTGTTTCGTAAAGTACTTATTTATTCAGGTCAGCATATGTCGAGTTCATGCAGAAAGAGGCTGCAGAAAATGCATTGTCTTTGGACGGAACATCTTTCATGTCACGTATCCTAAAGGCAAGCTCTTAACATTTGTTGTTTTCAGCGGAGATTTGTGTTGGATTAAAGTGGGAATTTTCGGAAAGAACTACTGACATATTTCATTAGGCATTCAAGGAACTGCTGACCCAAGCTTTTCTTTTCTTATTACATTTCCATAATTCCTTTAGTTGTGGCCCTGCTATTGGTTCTTGATTTTCGCTTTTATAATTAGATAAAAGATGGATACTGTGGATTTGCTACTTGAACTTAAAATTTTAGAGCAAATAGCATTCTGCACTCAAGGGTATTGGACTTTCAACTGTGCACCCAGCCTTTTTTTCTTTGTTCCTCTGTTCAATATGTTTGCTGATATAAAATATTCCTTTTATCAGGTTGTACGTAAGAGCGGTGCCAGTCTTGAAGCAACTCCTGTAGTACCTCAGCCCCGGCTTGCCCGGGGTTCACCATTCACGATGTCTAGATTTACTCGGGCTCCATTTCCCAGGGCGTTTCCAGGAGCCTATAGAGCAAGGCCCCTGATCAGACCTGGTGCAAGGAGCTTGCAGTGGAAGCGTGATTCTGACCCGAAAACACCAAGTGGCACAATTTCACTCTCTAGCATGAGTGGCATTGGTGGTACTCCTTCGCCTCGAGGCTTGACCTATGTTCGACCAGAGCTGAAAACAGACGCCAACCCAGCCGCTGCTTAGTCAAATTCTGGCGAAATACTGGGCAAACAAGGGATTCCTGGAAAGAATGAGTCAACAATACATCTGAGATTTTCAAATGCTCGGGAGTTCCTTTATTCAATCCCTTTCCTTCTGCTTGTTGCTGCTGCATAACCGTTGGATCTTCCGGTGCATGCCATTCCGTTTTTTGATCTAGAAACACTTTGCACGGAAATGGCCAAACTTTGCAAAATGATTGCATCATACAGGATTGAGGTGGAACAACTTGTGTGGAGTGCTTAAGCATTATGCTTTATGTACAGATATGTGTTCTATGCTGCAAGGTTGGTTGTGATTTTTGTTTTAGTATGGAAATCAAGTTTCATATTATGCTTCTTGTGCTTCTTGGCTTTTCGCTTCAATTGAGTGTACGCAGAAAGTGAAGGAACGGATGGCTGCTGCGGACTTGGTATTAGGATGATTTGTTCCGATAATTTTGATAATGGTATGTGTTCGTGCATTTACTGGTTCTTGACTGTTGATATTGTTGTCAGGATTAAATGTTTTGGTTGTTCTATATCCTACATACATATTTCATGTATGTTTGTGTCCAGCTACACTAATAAGTATCAGAACTATGATGTCGATATGATTGCTCAATGTTGAGCAAATGAACCAGAGACGATTACTGCAACTCCATTCATGGATTGCTATTTGTATTTTTCGATAACCTAAATGATAATCTTAAATGAAAAGATTATAACTTTTCTATTCTATACTCATAGATTATCATTTAGGTTATCATATATTTTTGATGTAATATTTTAACAATTCAATTAATTTTTATTAATCATTTAATAACCCACTTGAACTTAAAGTATACATATCACAATGTCATTTTGATGGTTATCAAATTTATAAACAAAATGAAATTATCATTTTTAACAATCCGAATAACAATGACATATAAATGTATCAAGGGTGGAGTTGCTCTTATACTCAACTAACACCAGTATGCTCTTATACTGCAAGGCCCGAAGTGCATCTGTTCGAACCCTGGGTTTGCACCACGACCATTGTCCGCTGAAATCAAGACAAGCAATTCTGTCTAAATAAGGATGTTAAAACGGTTTTATAACCGATTATTGACCTAAAATTGAATCGTATAAATCGAAATCGATTAACAGATTATTTAACGGTTCAGTTTTAATTTGAGAAATAAACCCATTTAAATATTTAATTCGGTTATAATTTCTAACCGTTTAATCGATTAGATGTAACCAATTAACTATATCCGTTTAATCGATTATCGATAACCGTTTAGCTGAATATAAATTAACCATTTCAACTGAATTGCATCTATTGATTAACCGATTTATAATAATTAAGTATTTTTTTATGAAATTACATCTTTTAAGCTAATTATTGACTCGATTTTAACCGATTAAAAGAACTATTTAGGAATAATTCAAAACCATTGTATCAATTATCCATAATCGTTTAACTACCCGGTTACCCATAATCCATAAAAAAATTATTTAACAATAGTAGCTGACACAACTGATTAACCATAACCAATTTTTAAACAATTACGATTTAAAAAACCTTAATCAATTATTAATCGATTCGATTATAATTTTATCCGTCTTAATCGAAAAACAATTAAAAATCAAACCGAATAATCGAAATTGAACTAATTAACATATCCCAATGTCACGGAGATAAAACAGGAATGCTTTCTTCCTCCATCACATCGATATCTGAATATCAATCCCTATGAAATGATACACTCGGTTATTACATACTTGTACTTGATCGCGATTTCCTCAACTCTAGTTGCTCTAATCGATCAGACATAAAACATTTGTAGAACTTGCAAAACTCCATGAACTCCAGGAAGAAGCTAATAGTGATAGTGAAGATCTACAAAATCCCGATTCTCGAACAAGAACTGATACTTACTCATTCCTCATCAAAAGAAGCAATCACAATCACTCATCTTGACAAGATCGCAAACAACAACCCACACGACAAACCACCAACACAGAGATAACAAACCCCGCGAATCCTCACAAACATCACATTCAAGTTCTTAGCGATCTGCATCGTCGAGGTCATCAGCTGCAACCTTCCAATCCCCTCCATCTTCTCAAAGAACCTCATACCCTTCACCGATCTTCTAATCAAGAATGCGACCGAGAATGGGAACCCAAATGCCGCAACACTCATCGCCGTCACCTCGAACAACTTCAAGTCCTTCGTCGCATACGAAACCCAAGCCCCATATCCCAACTGAACAAGACCCAAAACACCCAAAACCCTACTCAGATCATACAATGTCCTCATCAACCGATCAAGAACCTCTCTCGTCTCGTTCGCCAACGCCGATAAATCCCTCTCCACCGTCGGCCCCTCGATCTCCTGGTGCTTGAACTGCTGGTCCTTGCTAGGGTAATCATTCAAGTCTCCATTTTGAGAACTGGGTTTTTCGATCGAGCTAGAAATGCATCTGGGTTTTGTGAATTGGGTGAAACAGAGAAATGGGGTTGTCTGATTTGGATCAATTTGGGGATTGAAATTTGAAATCAGGGTTTTGGGTTTTTCGATTGAGCTCGAAATGAATCTGGGTTTTGTGATTTGAACAAAATGGTGAAATGGGGTTGTTTGACTAGGATCAATCCGATGCCAAATTGGGGGATTTGGGGGTGTGATTAGGGTTTTGGGGATTGGGGAAATCGCGAAGGGCGAGGAATTGGGAGATGGGAATTGTCGGGGAATGAGATTTGAGGCGAGCCTGCGTGTGATCGTGGTGGCCATGGATTTCAATGGCGGATAAGGGCTTTCGATTTTGGGATTGAAATTGGGGGATTTATTCAGAGATAATTACTCCGAGTTATCGTTATGGGGGATTTATTTCCCTGTAGACACCCGTACTTATGTTTCCATCCTTATTTGTAGAAAAAATTGCACTCCCTCAGCATTTTCTCCGTGAGTTTGAATTGGATGAAAGGTGAAGCGAATGAGAGGAAAGTAGACGAAAGGAAGGAGAGTATAAAATTTTGTTTTGATTTTGTGTATGATTTATAAAGGGAAGTTTTATAAAAAGAAACATAAAATGTTGAAATTTTTATTTCAATTCTATTTTAATAATTTAGAAATCTAGTAAACTCACTCAAATAATGCTCCAGATAATGTTTTTAGATCCGGATCATTTATTAAATTGGAATGTTAAGTGAGCGAATAAGTCATTACTTCAATCGCGATCGAATCGTGACTTAATAATTATATTAAAATATGTTATTTATAAAATATAATTATTATAAAATTTAAGTATAACATACATTATTCTTTGATATAAAGTATTACATACATTATTAATAAAAATAATTTTTTTGCATATATCATTTTTATGAATACAATGCATTGATTTCTTTTACCCAAAATCGGTCCAATAATAATTAGCCGAAGACACATAATCAACCCAATTTATCAATGCAAAGCCTAAAATTGGTCTTCTCTACCATTTTGTAACCATAGAATCTCTCTTTGTTACTTTTGTGTTGGTCAGCCGCCATGGAGAAAACAACAAAGAGAATAGGAGACTCCATGGCACATGACATGGAGCTTCATCTCTACCTCTACCTTTTCCCTCACCATGATTCATCGGAAATCGAGTTGTCCAATCTAAATCCACCCTGAGAGAAGATCATCAGGAGAAGAAATCTGCTATTATTTTTTTTCCATTCAATTAAACCGTTGAAACCAAGAAAAAAAACGTTTCGGGTTGTCGATCCGAGCGGTTCGACCATCAGCTGGCCGGTTTTGGACGGGTTATGAAGCAGAGCGGTTTGTAGTGATAACCCGGACCATGTTGAGGACCGGGTGATGGGTTTTTTCGGTCGAATCGTCAGGTCCGGTCCGGATTTCAAAACATTGCTCCCAAATACCTCCCCACAAAAACTCACTGCCCACCAACTTCACCATCAAATTCATCGTCGGATTCATCATCGAATTCACCACCAAATTCGAATTCATTGTCGGATTCGAGTTTATGGATTGTTTGGGTTGATTTTAGGATGATGCGATTGGGTTATAGATTTGGAATGAGGTGAAGGGGATGACGGATGGTGATGGCGCAATAGTGTACTATGGGGATGGTGATGGCGTACTAATTGGGATGTTTATGCGTACTGATTGATCGATAGTGATGCATAATGGGGCTGGTGATGCGTACTGATTGCGATGGGAGCATACTTCGGCGATGGTGATGACGTACTGATATGGATGATCGGCCGATGATGATGCGTACTGGGATTGGTGATGCGTACTGATGGCGCATGGTGATGACGGCATGAAGCATACTGATGAAGATGATGATGACGTATTGACGGACGATGATGGCGTACCGAAGCTGTGATGACATACTGATGAAGATGGTGGTGACACATTGATGAACGGTGATGGCGTACTGCAACTAGGGATGATAATTCCATGAAAATTGATTATTTTTTTTCGATTTTTATTAACCGAATTAAATTCAATTTTTCAAAAATCCAAAACCGAAATAGAACCGAATTTCATCGATTATTTCTGTTTCAATTAATCGAAATTCGATTTGATTTCGGTTCATATTCGGTTATTGATCAAATTTCTAATTTTTAAAATTATATCCATTAAAGGTGGATGACTTGTTCGGGCGTGGGAGAGAGAGCTCCGTCGATCGAGGCCCCAACCGGGTCCGATTAGACTACTAATGATGGTGAAGGCCTAGAGCTAACCGACTAGGCGTTCAAGTGATCCCTTAGGTCCTTTGGTTCTTCAATCCCAGCACAGTTAATTGGGTGTCTGTGGTCGATCGGATCCTAGTTGTACCTCCCTCTTCACAGTCTGTGCAAGTGCCACGTTCAAGCGCAGTGATATCCCTCCCGTGTGTAGAGTCCCCATCTCTTGCATGATTCCTCTAAGTTAGTGGTTCACTTCTTGATGAAACTCTTAGAACATGGTCATGGTGACCACTTGATTTGGGGACTAGCTCTCAGCCATATGTTCAATAGGAGGATCCAAGGCTCGGAGGCCTTGTTGAGCTTATGGTAGAGCGTGACTCGGGGAAGGATCATTTTGTGGGTTTGAGGTTTAACTCTGGGTTTGAGGCATATTACTTGTCAATCTCACAGTGGGCACCAAACTGTTTGTCACTGTTAGTGCGGGATAGACCGCACGGAGTCCTCTGGGTCTGAGTACACTGAAGGAAGACTTGTGAGACTGGCTGTCTATACATCAGAACTGGAGAAACCGCGTTAAACGGAAGATAGAGGTTTCAATCTCGAATGTTTGTTTCGATGCTCAAGTCAATCCCAAAAATAGGTGAGAAAGGAATCGAATGAGGAATGTGATAAATAAGGAGATATCTTTTTCGAAAAATAGGATTACCTATTTATAGAGTGTTCCCCCATTTTGGGTGGGTTTTTCTTGTTTTTTTCTTTTTGCGTCTAGTCCCTCATTTAGGGGTTTTTTTTTTGTGACCATCAATATTTATAATAAAATATCCATCCCTTCTCGATCATACAGTTTACATGATCTCATGGATTAGATGGCCACGCAATCATTTTATGTCATTTGTCCCTTTTTCATAGGGAGTTGATTTATTAGTGTTTGGATTTGTTTTGGACCTTTAGCACATTGAATTGGCATGATTTTGGTACCAATTAATCATCAAACAAACCTTTAATAATTAATCATAATCAACAACTCAATAATCAACCTCCAATCACAAATCAAACCAACAAAAAATATTACAGTTTAAAAATTATTATGTGCAAGTGATAGTATGGTGGCGAGGGATGACAATGGTAGCACGCGCTGTCGGTGAGGGCTGGCTTCGATGGTCTAGCGATGACGGCAACAAGACTCCCTCGTGGTGATGGCCGGCTCCAGTGGGGACAAGGGAAGGTGGCTGTGGCGAAGGATGGAGAAGGGTGCGAGCTGGTGTGACAGCTATGGTAGGGGATGGGGTGGTAGGGAAAGAAGACGGTGGCAATGGGACACGACGGTAGCAGGTAGAAAAAAGAAGAAAAAATGGAGATATCGAATGAGTTGTCTGAATTTAGATTTCAAGGTTTGGGACAGATTTATTGAATTCTTCGTAAATTTATCACAACAAAAGTTTATTCATCGATGATTTGCGACGACAAATTTTTTCCGTCGCAAACTATATTTTGCGACGAAGTTTGGTATATCTGTCGCTATTTAACAATAATTTAAGAACATCTCCGTCGTTATTACAGTGTTATCTTGTAGTGTAACAATCACCATATCAATCCGATGAATGAATCATGCCAAAACCTTGAATCCATCATCGATCTTTATGTTATTATCTCTCTCATGTCTCAATTCTCCTATCCACGAGTCTAACATGAAGTTAGGAGTTGACATCTTTCTTTAATGCAAGCCTCCGATTCCGACTAAGATTCATTCTTGGAAGATGAGCATACAGTCAACAATGATAGTTAGCGAGAATGATGAAAATGATGACAAGATTAGGATGGTGATTATGGGGGTGGGCAAGAGTGGGGGATCGAGGAATAGGTGTGGTTGAGTGATGGTGGACATGGTGATATGAAGGAGTACAGAAGGCGACGGTGACGATGACGTTGAAAAAAGTATGAAACAAGATTATGTTTTCAATTTTCTAATAAAGCAAAGGGTAAGTGAGAAAGAGGTGTAATATGATTAAAAAAAAATTACTCTTATTTATTGATAAATAAGATGAAAAAGACTCATTGATAATTTTCTGAAAAATTGGGATAATTTTTAATAGTAATTGACAATTCAAAGAACTACGACATGCGTTAAATCATTATATCTTGTAAATTAACTCCTATAAAAATTTATTTCGTAAAACTAATTTATCAGGATTTTGGTATAAATGATATGATAATTTTTTGCGGTTGATAAATTAATTTTAAGAATTTTATTGTTTGAAAACAAATTGTAGTAAATTGATAAATAACCCATCCGTTCATAAACTTCTCAAACTCTTCAATTATCTTGTTTTTTTTTGTCAACACACATAATTCTGTTCCGGAGATATATGTTTTGGATAAAATTATCTTATATCTCACATTTGTATAAATCTAACAAAACATAGCACAAAAAAAAAAGAGTTTTTCATTTTGTACTCCACTTGTAATAAATCTGTTTTCGATGTAATCTATTCGGCTTTATAATTATATGTATGTCGACCCCGTGTAAATACTGAATATTTTTTACTTGAAGTATTACCTCGTTTCAATATCATCCTTCGATTATATGAAATTTTCAAAAGTGTTTCACGTTACGAAATGATTAAACATCGTTTTATACAAAATTATCATGACACAATAATGATAATTTAAGCTATATACTTTAAGTCTAGACCAATTGACGTAATTTTTTTTACATTGTTAAGACGAATAACGAAATTTCTCAAAATACATACTGAATCGTATAATGATCATACAATGTTATAATTTTTTTTCGGGACGAAAAGATTAATTTGATTTATTGACTCTCACCTTGCATTGGTTATTGTGTAGATTGACAGCCAAATAATATAATCTTTGATGTATAATGATGTCAATAGATTACATCTCAATACTTAGATCGCCCAATGTTTAGCGAACCAACCTCGAACCAGTTACTATTGTGTGTGACCCTGCCATCCCGTTATACATGTATTGTTTCTGTCCGAGTACGTACAATATTGTCTCTGTCTTGGCCTCCATCATTGATTACACTATAGACCATTGCGAAATCATGTTATAAACTTAAATCACGGATTGTAATTAACAAATGACTAAAGTTATAGGTACCATTTCATTTATTAAGTTCATTTCATGTTGAAATACAAATCATTTGACTCTTGTATCATGATCTCATTCTAGCTACACGAGCTTATAGATTAAACCAAAAGCTAGATTAAAAGACTAAGCTCATCTAAAAGTACTACAAAAAGCTAGTAGCATAATTAGGATTTCCCCACATTTGAACACATGATCTTATTCAAATTGACATAAAATTCACTAATAATATTTCTAGAGGAGTATCCTGCAGCATCACGGACATTTTGCCCCTTTAAATTGGAATTTGGAAAGAGGAACCATTTTTGAGGTCAATGTTGTTACTATTAATGGGATCTTATCAAAAAAAAATTATTAAAAAAATTCAGGCGGCATAACATTGTTGCTCGAATTGTATGTAATTAAAATATAAAAGATGACAATCGACGAACTAAATAACTGAATACTTGGATGTCTAGTGATCATATTGTTGAGGAAGCTATTAAAAAACCAAGATTGCGATATATTTATAAATAAATACTACAAGGAACAGGTCACAATTCCATTTTATTCCTATTTTTCCATCACAAAGTATGATCAACCACAAGAAACGAAATTTAATTATGGAAAAACCATTTTTTATTTTTTTTATTTTTCTATTACAATCACTAAATTTAAAAGATGAAGAAATCAAATTCACCTCCTCTTTTTATTTTCTCAAAGTTATAACATCATTCTTCAAATACTTAGTTCATATAGTAAGCAACAAACGACACCACGGATGCAGCCACCAATGAGCCCACCGCCGGCAATGCGGCCATGGCACCAGACGGGGCAGGAGCCGGGGCGGCAGTCTCGGTGGCGAGGACTGCAGTCATAGAGGTGGCAGCGACGAGGGCAACGAAAGCGATCTTCTTCATCTCCATTTTTTTATTTTCAGGTTGGGCGTAACGACGACGAAATATTATGATCAACCCAACCTCCTTTTTTTATGCTATAAGTTTTGGTATTTGAGAGATTATTGAATCAAGTAGTGCATTTGATAGAGGGACTTTTGAAGGGTATTTATAAGGTGAAATTTTGACTAATTTTGGGTAGTGTTTTGTCTAAACTTTCTTTTCTTGTTTTAAATGTTTTATTTTTTTCAGTCAATTAATTAACGTGCGTGAACGTAGGGAATAGATGGTTAGAATTTGTAGGAACGAGTCTTTTATTGAAAATTGTCCATTGAAGAAAAGGACTTTTCACTGTATCTTCTAGATATTTTGGTGGAAATTACAATCAACTATTCTTCAAATTTTCAATTCTAGTACCCAGCTTGTTGAGATGGATCTAATGATCTCCTAACTTGATCTTGTCAGTTGATTTGTTTTACAGTAGCTGGATCTAATGATCTCCTAAATTCATAAATTGAGATCTTTCTTTTGTCAAATTCAAATCACAACGGTTTGACTTTCATTATTGTCGAGGGAAACTTTAATCCGTGCCGTACGACAATCGAACTTTTTTCGCAACTTTATCTGAAACATCATAGTTTGATTTACATATTTTAATCGAATACGTATTGTGAGACGATCAAATCTTAGTATTTGATAATAAAAAAAACATGAATTTCCAAAATATTTATTAAATATATAATCAAGTTGCAATTTGAATGAGAAGGAGAAAATAATATGCAGTTCATACTTAAAGTCCTCCTACATTAATTACAAATCAGGAATAATGAATATGCAAATCCTAATAGCACATTGTTTATCATGATGTCATGATAATATATTATGCATACAATTTCTGACTTATAACTACATAGTTAGAACTTGGACCATAGAGCTCAAAGGCTCGACTTATAGATAAACTTGCCCCAACCAAAGAAATCCTAGCTAGCAATATGAGATGTATAACGCGTTGTCAATGGCTACCGCACTATTTGCTACATCATCTGCAAATTTGCTTACTATTGTATGCTAAATAAAATTCTATTTTAGCTAGTTAATTTGATTGGCTCGAATGCCCTTGAAATTTTACTGGTACTAACTTAATTTAATGGCCATGATCATGATAAGATAGCGCGAGAAACCATCTTCAGTTATAATCTCAAATTTGAATTGTCCCCTATCTTGTTAGTCGGCATGGCATGTGTGTGTATTTTTTTTCCACACGCTTGTAATCTCGACAATTCAATGTACGGATATGCATGATCATGATAATGTTCTCGCTGCTAGATGTACTGTAATATAGTTATCGCGAGTATCAAATGGTAATATTACCTGCAATGACTTGGCTTCTGCTGCTATTGTGTCGCCTTGCGCCTAGACTTAACCATACGTAACTTAACCAGGAACGTGACCATCATAGTTCAGACACTGCAGCTATGCTGATCTTAAAACCGAACATTTTTCCGAAAGTGTCCATCAGATCAAGATTAGTGACAACAGAGGAGTCAACAAATGCAATGCTCATTACCTATCTGTTTCATAGAACACTATGCAACAAAAATTGATTATGTTACAACAGATCAAGGAGATCGTAGATTACAAGTTAGTACTAGTTTACATCATAGTTGTGTACATGATTCCAGTCTTACAAATAAGTTTCTTCCCGATCAACTTATGGAGACAGGGCACACAACAAACCCGTTGAAGAAAACCCAAAATGTATGCAAATACTTGTGTAACATATTGTTCTTGGTCACCAAGAACTGAATTGAACATGCTTCTCACTGTTCATCATACATTGGGGGGAAATGCAAAACTTATATCTATCAGTGTTTGCTCCCAGAAACAAGCAAACCAACTGAACTTTATTCTCCCCAGATAAGCACGGGTAGAGTTGAAACAAATCGATCCCACCAATCAAGAAATCCTGCAAAATCATCCAAAAACAAGAAAACCAATACTTCATGGTTGTTCCTGGTTGATACAAAACCTTATCAAGGTATGAAGGTACTGTCAGGAGAAGCAAATGTGTCACTCACCTCGAGACCGACCATCAAATTTCTATGACGCTGTCTCTAGAACTTCTGGATTTCGTTAGTATTCATACATATACCTGCATGTGTCGAGCTATGTTCAGGGGAGACCATAAAGCTAGCTTTTCTTTATTTTCCAGCAGAAATTTCCCATAGCTTAAAAAGAGGATTAGCAACACAATGAACCCAAAAAAAAAAAAAAAAAAAGGAGGCAAAAACTCCATGTGCACCCAAATGATAGAAAAACTCAATTGAAAATTATCTATCATCATGGTGGACACAGTTCTAATTCTGAACATCCATAGAAGTTCAGCTCTTTAGAATAATTCATGCCAAAGGAGGTTCACCCAGTCCCAGTGGCTAGTTCTCATATTAGAAAAATTACTATCTATCGTCAGCTACAAAACCAATGAGCATGATAAGGTGTAACTCACACCTGAAGGATTCAATGTCGTGAGTTCATCTGATCCTCATGCTAGATAGGAAGTCTGAGAGCCTGAAACAAATCGAAGTATTTGTTAATATGTCTGGTACCTGAAACGCAGGGCCTTAAAATCACAACCGGAAAAACTAACAAAACAAGGAAGAGAAATACAACAAAAAGGACGAAAGCAAGATGTGAGAAACAAAAAGGAGGAAAAAGAGGGAAATGATAGAACCTGATATCCTTTGCTATCACAGTATTCCCATCAGCATCCCCTATATGACGTAGAACCACTTCCTCTAAGCGACCATCTTGATACGCATGCTAAATGTCATGTCAAAGTATCGTATTCAGAACAAATCAAGTGAGGATGGAAAAAAGCATACAAGCCAATGCTCACTTTCATTGGGGTTCGTCATGGCACCAACACTGTTTATTTTAAAAAATATTAACGGCAAGCAGAGAATAGAACACAGAAATGAGTTGAAAAAAGCCACTTCCACAAAAAGGCAGACAGGATGATAATTTAAACAAAAGGAGGATACAAGGTTCCACATTTCAAACAGCTGCAAAATAGTCATTCAAATCCGGATACATCATTCAAACATCAACAAGACAAGCAACCATCTAAGAACTACAACCAATACTCGTGATTCTGGGGTAGGAGAACATTCAAGGGTTTCTAAACCTGACCATTTTCAGATGTTAGACAAAAATGGCAATCTAAATGCTTGCAACATCATCTTTGAACTGATTAGAGAGGGACTTGAGTTCAACACTCATTATCAACCCCAAAATCACCCTCCTCGTCATCTCCAAAATCAACATCATAATGGCCATTACCTAAATAATCATCCATATCATCCATGTCATATCCCAACTGTGAATACATAAATGACTTCTCCCAAGATGTAAGAAGATCCTCCTCGTCCATTTCACTGTCATGTCCCAACATTGCCATCAAAAACTTCCTTTCCTTGGGTGACAGTGATTCTTCTTCACCAGGACCATCCATATCCAATCCCCTCATCTTCTTCTGTTGGGCCAACAGGAGATCTTCATTGTGCCCTCCAGAGCTGGAACCAATCGGTTCTTGGACTAGACAAGAGAACATTAGTCCTGCGAATTCATGTGCTAATTCATCAAGTGCTGCTGCATCTTGCTCCGCAAACTCAAAATCATCATCAATGAAAGTCCTTGCTCTACGTGATCTCTTGTTCAGATGAGGATGGCGCCAAAGGAACGAACCTCGCTTGACTTTGTGCTGGAACAGAACAAACATGGTTCACATTACAAGACCAAAAGTTGACCAACGGGCAAGGAAAATGAGGGAAATCCAGGAAAGTTTGCAGATGATGTAGACCATTAGGAATGAGAATATGGTGTCTCATTCAAGGAAATGGGTCAGTAGATGGAGCCACAAGATTCAGAACTAGACTAGATTTGGAAGGACTCATCCTAGCGGTGAGCTAACACATAGAACTAATTGCAGGAATTATCCATTGTAAAACTTGTGGATCAATCAAAGAACCTCAAACGCAGATGCCAATATACGCACCTAGTCCTTGCCAATATTTTAAATACTGAAAACTAAACAAGTCAACCAAATGTCTAAAATACTGAAAACGAAATGTGGCAGGGTAGGGTGGATGAAGCCTTCTTGAAAAGATGATCGGGTATGATGACATAAAATCTCGTAGAAGTGAAGAATGAAGCTGGCAAACCCACAGTCCAAAATCGGCAAGATACAAAAGAAAGAACCATAAATCATTGATATGAATGCTAATTAACCCAAGAAATTTTCATTAACAAATTGATTACTATGTCAGAAATCCAACAGCTACACAACTACATGATGCAACTAAAGACAAAAACAGGGTTCCAAAATCAAAACATCGTGAACAGTAGAAATCTCAGCATTATATGGAGAAGAATTTGTGGCATGCCAAAAGATTAGATCACAAGAACATCATCAAGGGAAACTTCCCTGAAAATTTATTCATGTCACCATTTCACCAGTCCAGGACGGAAGAAAAGCAAGATGGAGTTCAATCTTTCTCGGAAGTCAAAAGACATAGATCGGGATGCAAGAAATGTTAATAGAAGAAAAAGGTGGAAAGGAACAACCACTAAACAAAAACTTGCAAAAACTTAAAAAAATTTGACAGATCGAAAGGGTGAGGTAAGTAGCATATTCTGTCTAATACGCCTTTGTTCAGGGATTCTATTCTTGACAGAATCACCTCTCATTTTTCAAGATAAGATTATGCATGTATTCCTTTCCCAAACCACGTTAGAAGTGTGAGGTAAGTAGCATATTCTGTACAATACGCCTTTGTTCAGGGATTCTATTCTCAAAAGAATCAACTTTCATTTCTCGAGATAAGATCATTTATGTTTTTCTATCCCAAACCCAAGTTAAATTCAAGTCCTTTGCAAGGTTCTAGATAGCGGGTAACGGGCCGTGGATTGCACAATGAGGAGCATAGCGGGGATATTCACGAATTTTTTATTTCTATAAATATTGAGTGTACACATTTATCCATTGCGAAAAAAAAAGTGGACTAAGCTATTTGAAAAAGTAATGTGTGTGAAACTTAAAAATTGCAATGCACCTCGAACATGACTTTCTCAAAATTCAACTAACATATCCATAACAAGCTCCCGAATCTAGTCAGAGAGAGATGCAAAAAACTGCAATTTTCAAGGCTTCTTATGGATTTATTGGAAGCTTGTGAGGAAGAAGACTCTAATTCTTAATCTTTGTTAGATACAATGATACAAAAAATGATATCGACTAAGCATCGTGATCCAAATACTTAAAATGTTTTTAAAACTTCTAGATACACAATATTGAAATAAAATATATAGAAAAGAAGGTTAATATAAATAAAATCATTGGACATTTAAAGAAAAAAAAAAAAAGAACATCCTTTGAAATAGAGGATAAAATTGAATGTTAATATAGAAACAGTGAAGTTGTGAAAACATAATACTTCAAGTAAATAAGAAAGATCGAGCAATAAATTCATTCATTGAAATAAATTTTGGAATTTTAGAAGGCAAAATTAAGATTGCGACAACAATAGTTCTTACAATACCAATAGTAATAGATAGGATACCATACGGAGATACCTATAATACCAATGATACTAGTTAGAGTTTATAAATAAAGCTTACGAAAGCTGGTTTAGGAAAGGCAATTTCACCAATGTCTAAGTAAGAAAAGTAAAGTTAGTCATCTAAGGAAAGCTTTGGGCGAAAGAAAAACCCCCTTTTCTCTGCCCCTTTCTATAGTATAGAAATAGACTTTCAATAACTAGACTTTAATAATAAAAAAAATCCCTTTTTCTTCAAAACCTAGGCATGGAAAGATTGAAGACCTCTGCTGACCTCTATGGCTACTGCCAATTTTCCCCCGTCATTCACAACTCTATCAGACGTCAAGTATACCGAGATCGCCTCTGGGGATGCACGCATTCTGGTTACGCTGCCTTCTTTGATCAAGGCCCGTCTACTTCTATTTTGATTTCCCCAATCTTCCTTTCTTCTGCCTTTGCAGGAGCGGTATCAATCCTTCACTTCAAGGTGGCTATGGATGTCGTCTAAAGACCCTCATCTCCTGGGTGAGGGAGTCTTAGGGCAGTTTGGGATTGATCAATAAGGGCAGAGAAGTAGTTTTTTACCATTTGTTTTCATTTTAAAAACAAAAAACAAAACAAAAGTATAGTTAAACATATCAGATTACGGCTTGCTATAACGGGTCAAACATGATATAATGGGGATTTCGACTCTTTTTTCCATAGTGGAAATTTTATCCGTAGCGTAGCAGGGAGGGGTCAAAAAAGACTAGCGGCCGCTATTTAGAACAATGGTCCTTTGACACAAGGTAAGTTTACTTTGTCGAAGTGCATTGTCAACAAAAAGAAACAGCATGCAAAAATTTTCAACACATAGACACATAACATCTAAAACAAGACGCTCTATTTAGTCCATCTTCCAAGCAAATAAACATTTATTACCTTGTAAAAGCAGCTAGTGGCAAATGGGCAGTTCCCATTTCCGAAATCGAAGTATCTGCAATCAATGGATCTGCAAACGGAAGAAAAAATTACATCTCAATGTAGATGTTACATCGTTAGTTAGAATGGAAGATGGTAGCTTATGAGCATAGTGTAAGGCTTGAGAAACCACACAAAGTATCACAATTGACAATTCGAGAAAGCAAGTGTAATAAATCACCAACCATGTAGTTTTGGAAGTTAATATGATGGTTTGATTTGGTTTTCTTTGGCTATAATGCTTATTTTCCTCTGTACTAATTCCACCAACGTGGAAGATGGAAGATGCAGGTTCGAAAGTAAATTTCACACGTAATTTCTCAAGTATCCAACTAGAACAGAAAGTGCTTTCGAGGTCAAAGTATTGAGTTTAATTGGAAAACTCTTGTGTTCAAAGAAAAAGGTATATGCCAATATTTATCAACTCTAGCTACAAAATCTGCTCAAAGAAAATGACAACAAAGGACAAAGAGAAAATAAAAATAAAGCCAGTAAGAAAGGGTTCTTACTTGAGTTTGGCCTTGTAGTTTTCAACAATTTCCTGCTTTTGTTCAGTTGAAGAATACCAAATCACACTCGGAATCACAAAGTAAGAGAGTTTACGGCAAATGGGGCAAGCCCGCAATGCGCTGTTGACATCCATTCCCGAGGAAGGCGAATTGCTTCGCCAGTTTCTGATGCATGTAATACAGAAAGGATGATCACACTCAGAAAGAATTCCAAACTTCCGTTCAGCCGGCGTGGGTTTTGAAAGCACACGTTCAAGACACACACTGCATTCTATCTCTTGACTGTGTTTCAACGCCTCAAGGTTCTTCTGCCTTTTCTCACAAGTTTTAGCATGTTCTTCTCTTTCCTCAGGTTTGAAAGGATGCAAGCAATGTTTCCCACAGGTAGGGCACAGATCACCATGAACATGAGGGCACTTATCCCCTCGTGGGCAATTGCCAGCAGCAGCAAATGAACATAGCACAATATCTGCAGGAGCTACGACCCTTGTTGACTCATTATCTTGGTTTCCCGACTGATTACTCCCTGCTGCTTTTGGTTTGGGTTGGGGAATGAACGCTTTGCTTGAAGCTGAAAGCTCAGCAGGAGCACCTGTCCAAGAAGTTGCCTCTCCATGGGGACCTCCAGAAAGTACGGAGAGCGAAGCAGAAGACCAGGATGAGGACGAAGCGGAAGATTGTGGATGAGGAACTTTGACATGATCATATCTGCACCGACTGCCATAGCTGCAGGCTCCTCTCTGATAAAAGGTGCATACCTGAAGCACAAGGAGCACGAGAACCACAATAGTGAATACCTTAAAATCAAGCTGCAGAAAAAAAAAACTTTAAAAGTAAATATAATTAAATTACATTATTAGGAGGGGCCTTCCAGTCGTGAGCATATTCACAATGCTCTCCTTTCAGGCATGCTCCATGAGCAAAGAACTTGCAAAGAACCCTGCCCAAAGAAAAAGAAAAAGAGAAAAAAAAACATTAGCTGAGAAAATACAAACAACTATTATTGCCATCGCAAAGAAGCACAATATACTAAAACTCTTAAAAAGCACATGATCTCAGAACAAATTGGGGAGCACGATTAGGTCACAGTCATTTCAGCATAAGCAAATACTGAAACAAAAAGCATGATCAGCAGCTAAGCCATCAGAGGTTAACGCCCTCTTTTTCGAGCTCAAACAAATCATATCATGCCACACGAAACCAACTTTGCAAGTAGCATACTCATGTAGCAGGACACCAACGCATCAATTCACGACATAGAATCGCAAAATCAGTAAAAGAGGATACGCAAAAAGCAACAACAATGACCATTTCCAAGACTCCAGCACATTTAGGGTTGCACAATTTAATAATATTCAACCGCAACACAAACAACTCCTCCTAATCAAGCACCGAGGAACACAAAACAAGCAAGAATACCGCAAAACATCAAATCCAGCAACAACAATCGTATACCAAATATGAGCAAGAATGATACATATAAAACCCTAAATCGACAAAGAATCAATCGTTCACAGCTAGAACATCGATTCTCAGAATTATAAGATGATGAAACCAAATTGAAACTGCGATTCGACTTCGATGATTACCTCTTCGACATGGCAAGGAGAGAGAGAGAGAGGCAGTTGAGAGAAAATTGATCGATGAGGAACAAACAAGAATTGATGGGAAGTTGAGAAGGTGATGAGGTTATTTTAATTCAATTTTTAACCATTGGCATTTGAGCAAAAACTAGGGTTTTCTTTGGGCAGCCGAACCATTGAGCAAAAACCATTGGCTGAATGAGGACAAACGTTCCAAAAATGACTTAAATTAACATGCCGTGATTTACTTGACATAATGAAGAATCCCGATTTCCGAGGCAAGTTTGAATTGAGTTCCGATTATGTTACCTCCAAACAACTCTAATCATGATCTTTATATGTGATATTATATTTATAATTTAAAATTAAAATATAAAAATAGTATTTTAATCATTAGATAAAAATAATATTAAAATAAAAATAAATAAAAATTGATTTTATATTTGAAAATAAAGATGGGTGCAGTTATCCTTGTTGTATCATCAATAATGAATATTTGTTAAGTTTTTTTACTTTCAAAAAATTATAAAGGTTATAAATTTACTTATCTAATAAAGAAATATATAAAAACATATTTGGAAAAGTAGTAGATTATAAGGATAAAAAATCAAGGAATAAAAATTGGGTATATTTTTGAAATTTTATGATGTGTACGAAATTTTGAAAAGAAGTTTATAATAAATAACGTCAATACCTAAATTATATTTAGATAAATAAAAATGTGAAAATTCTTATTGGGTATTTATTTTCAAAGAACTATCACAAAAGGAACTTTATTTTCACGACGTATCATTTTTATAAGAAAAGTTTTTCTAATTTGACCTTTTCATTATTTTTTCACCTTTTTCTTTTCTTTTCTTTTCTTTCTCTATTCCATGACGGATCATCATCTTCTTCATAATCAACCATCATCATCTCCATCCTCGTTCATCATCATCTCCATCATTGATCATCATCGACTTGATCTAATCATGCAGTGACTATGTATTCGATCATCGATCATGATTGATCGATAAGTTACATTTGTATTGTTGACTTAGAATCGAATAACCAGATCCAAATACGAATGAGTTTGGAATCAATCAGTGATTCCAATTATTGTTTGTGCTTCTAAAAGGAGTTGAATCGAGTTCACTTGTCGTATAATGTGTGAATCGGACAATTAGATGATTGTTGCAAGAAGTGTCGCAGGGTGGCTGCATTACAAGAACATGTCATAGATGATGTTTCTGGTGAAGATGAGACATCTTTTGGTTGGAATAAGAGACGGAGTGGCAATCCTTTCTACAAACATGATGAGTTTGAGTGCTCATCTCTTTTTATCGAGCCACTGAGTTGGATGATAGTAGGTATGCAATGACTTGGAAATCCTACATTATGCTTCTCATATAGTTTTCCTCTAAAATATACGTGCATATTTTGGAGTCTATGCTCTGGATACGGTTGCACTGCTTGCAGTTTCTGTGAATTATGAAGTATAGTGTGGCAGGTACATAGGAAGTAGACTGAATATGGTGGTAGTATACGAAGAAAGAACATAGTACCTATGTTAACTTTTCACGGTGATTACGAGTTTCTGGTGAAATTGATTTCTTTGATTGAAATAGTTCCTGTGATGGAAGTCATTGATTTGTTGGTAGTACGTTCGAACCAGTATGTTTTATTGTCTTTACCCATGATTAATCATCGTTTATTTGATAAACCAATTTTTACGTATTAGATTGCTAGATTTTGAATAGACATACTAGATTTTGCATAGATAGATTAGATTTTACACAGACGCATTAGTTTTTCATAGATGTACTAATTCTTGTTTAGAAGTACTAGTTTTTTCAAGGTGTATTAGTTTTTTTTTTTTTTTTGAACGGACAAACCAATTTCCATTAAACTTGAAGTGAAAATACATCATCCATATTATATCCAGATTTCAAAGGAGCTAATAACATCCACTAAAAAGCATTACAACATTCAGTTATATCTACACGACTTCCAAATGATCTCAGCAAGTAGTCCAGGCTCCCTTGTTATGTGCTGATAAGTGCACAAACAACATTCCTGCCATAGGAAATATACCAGTCCAGCATGAATTCTCCTCCTCAGCTTTTCTCCTGCTGTTTTACCTCTTGAAAATTTTCAAATACCAGATATACCAGTCAGTCCAAGGAGGAGGCATTAACATAACTCCCAGCTTCTCCCCAATACATCTCACTATTTTATCTATATAATCACACACAAAGAAAATATGATCTATATTTTTAGGCGTATTCCACAAAGGGAGCTTTAGTACGAACCCTGTCCCTTGCCACCAACCACACCATGAAACCATGACGAGGAAAGATATCAGCATGTCAAACAAGTTTTTGCCATTCAACATTATCACCGGGAGGTACCAACAGCTTATACACACCCTTAACTTTCACTTGCAAGAAACCAGGTTTCAGCAATGGAAAAATCAAGGCCTTGACTTTTAACATTTTTTTCAAATCCAAGAATCATTAGGACGAGCTACAGCATTCTTCAAATCCTGATGTGATAAATAAACCCCACTCACCCATCTAATCCATAACCTATCCTTCTTGTGTTGAACAACCCATATATGTTTAAACAAGAGAGCCCTATAACAACTTTTCAAATGGAATAAACCTAGCCCATCAACTTTTTGGAGGTATAAACATTATCCCATGCCACCAAACCTCGTCCTCCCTCTTTGGCTTTCCCTGTCCAGAGATAGCTTCTGCACAGACATTCTATAGAATCCAGGATTGGCTCAGGCAATGATAGGTGTTGGAACCAAAAACTCTGGATTCCAAACAAAACAGAACGTATTAGTTCAATCCTTCCAGCATAAGACAATAACCGTGCCTCCCATGACGTTATTCTCTTGATAACCTTATCGATAAAATCTTACCGGGAGAGATCCCAACTGGGAACCCATAATACCTGCCAACTGCTTCTTCTTCTCATCAGTGATGCCAGAAATTAACATTGAACTTTTCAGTTTATTAACATTCAAGCCAGAGACATCAAAAAAAAATATTAATCAAGCTGCTCCTTAATCAAAAGTAAAGAAGACATAGAAGCCTTGTACATCACCATAAGATCATCTGCAAAACTCAAATGTACAATTGCTTCCTTTTTACGTTTAGGATGAAATTGAAACATAGCATTCCTGCTCACTCATTTAAAACTCCTAGCCAAGTATTCTATGTTTAAAACTCCTAGCCAAGTATTCTATGTCCCATACAAAGAGATAGGGAGATATGAGATCCTCCTTCTATAGCCCCCTTTTGGCTTGGAAAAAACCATGGACACCATCATTTACAGGAATTCATGATTTGACGGTTCTGAGAACTGGTTCGGAGATATGAAAAAGCTCTTAAGGTTGTAGGGTGTCCTGAGAAACTGAAGGTCAGCTTCGGGGTATATTACCTCAAAGGTGAGGCCAACAATTGGTGGAGCACAGTCGCGGAACAAACTGAACTTCCTAGCTTTGACTGGGAACAGTTGAAGGAGCTGACTCACGACAGGTACTATCCCGAATCTATAAGGGACCAGATGAGGGAGGAGTTCTCTTCTCTAGAGCAAGGTGACATAAATGTCACAGAATATGCAACAAGATTCACAACACTACTGTGATTTGTACCATCGTTCTACAACTCGAAAGATAAAAAGAAACGAAAGTCTTTGAAGGGCCTTACCTGGAGGCTCAAGACAAGTTTGTTAACCCATACATTTGTTTCATATCAATAAATGTATTACAAGGATATGAATTTGGAGCGATCTTTGACAAAGAATGATGCTTTCTTTACAGAAAAGAAAAGAAAGCGAGATGATGCAAGATCTAACAAATCTGATAGATTTCAACAATCTAGCGGACCTCGATCTAACCAACGAGGCAGGGCATGAGGCGGTACTTCTAGTATAGGACAAGGAGGAGGAAACCAGGGGACACAATCATACACATGTGGTGCCAGAATCCACAGTATGATCAACAGTCCAACCAGAAACAATCTCATAGAGGTAGAACGAGTGGTGAGAATCGTTCCACTAGTGGTGTCACTTGCTATAACAATGACAAATTCGGACATGCGATAAAGGATTGTCGTATCGCACCTGTGACATGTCACAACTATGGTGGACAAGGCCACAGAAAAAAGGTTTTTTCCACAAGGAAACATGTCAAGAGATACAGATCAGGGGCCATTAGCTACACGTCAATCGATTGCACAGCTGTCAAGGCAAGCTGGAAACCAACCTAGACCGCCACCTGGGAGAGTGTTCAACATGAACCCACAGGAAGCGCAACAAAGCAGAGCTACGGTGATGGATAATCTTTAACTTTTCTCCTCAAAATTAAGTTTTAAAATCATACACGGAAAAACAAAGAGACTAAGTAATTTCTGTAGTTTTTGGAGGCCGGATGTGGAAGAGGAGAGGAAGAGGATGAAGTGGGGGACAAGAGTGCGATTGAGATGTAGGTTTGAAATTGTAGTTTTTCAGAATTCTTACTCCATTTTGTATGTTTTTGAAATTGTTTTTTTTTTTTTTTTTTGTATATTTGTGTCATTTGTTGTGAGATTTTTTTTTGTAAAATATGTAAAAAAGAGGTTAAAAATTCTGATAGATAATATGAGGTTTTTTTCCTTCTTTTTTTTTGGAAGATTTATCCAAAAGTACAAAAAATTGAAAATAAAGTTCAAAAATCATAAACATAACAAATAATTCCAAAAAGTTACAATCTCTAAAAGAGAGCGTCGAAACAGAGAGGCTGAGCAATTTTTGTAGTTTTCATGAAGTAGAGAGTCGGTTTTATGAAATAAAGCACTTGAAATATTCTATACTTTTGAGTTGTACTTTTTTCAAATAATTTTTTCCCATGTATCTTTTTATAATTTTTTCTGAATTTTTGTAGTTTTAGATAATTTACTGCTTGTTTTTTGTTTTTTTGGATATTCTTGAAAAATACAACTTGAAAGAATTTATTCGAAAAAAATACCTCCAATTAATCGAATTCTCGTGGCATCCCAATTTATTAAAAATTTTCACACTACCCTCCACACCCACTCTCTCTTTCTTCTCTTCCCCTCCTTCGCCGCCGTCCTTATCCTCCCTCTTCTACCTCCTAAATGCCACCCAACACCATCCCGCCTCTTCACCCAAACTAATTCAACCCGACATCATTCTCATTAATGAGTACTCGCATCATTATCAAGATTGACGTCGAGAAAGGTGCGACGACTAGGAAGTGAGAGATTAGCGCACGAACGAGGGGTTGATGAGGGTGGTGAGGAGTTGGGGGAGAGGAACAGAATGTATGTGTCAAACAATCTAGTACGCCTAAACCAAAAACTAGTACGTCTTATAAAATCTAGTCCGTCTATGCAAAATCTAGTATGTGAATATTGATTTGTCAAAAAAAAGAATGACCAATCATGGGTGAAAACAATCTAGAAAGACGTACGAGTTCAGGCGTACTAATTCAAATAAAAAGTAATACGCCAATAAAAAGTTCATGTGTTTAAAAAATAGTGCGTCCTTGCAAAAATGACGTACTACTTTATGATTTGGATCTAATTTGTGTTGGCATGAATCTTCTCACCACATCTTCAATACAAAAGAGAAAGATGATGAAATCATAGATGAAGACAAATCCAAGTGATAGTCTTTGATGATGATTAATGATGGTGATCATAGTTTGATCAAACCGTGATCAAATCAAATCGATGATAATGATGATTGATGATGGAGACGAAGATGATGATGATCGAAGATGAGGGGGTCTGATGATGATCGATCATGGAAGGAGAAAGAAAAGAAGGTCTAGTCATGATCGATGATGGAAGGAGAAAGAAAAGAAGAAAACAACGGAAAAAGTGAAAAGGAGGCAAATTAGGAAAGGTTGCATAGTTTTTTGTAAAAACTATACATTGTTAGAACAAAGTTTTTTGGTGATATCGTTTTAGAAATAAGTCTCTAAAATGGTTCCCGTGAAAATTTTCACTTTTCTTTTTCTTTTTGTTTTTTGCCTTTTGCTTTTTGTGTTTTTTCTTTGTTTTTCTTTTCTTTTGTTTTCTATTTTTTATTTAATTTTTCAAAATTCTGATTGAGAAGAGGAGATTTTTATTTTTTTTATTGTTTTTATTGTAATAGGAGATTTTTTTTTGAGTATTTATATATATGATAGATAATAAATAACAATTTTGTCTTGTGTTAATTGGTGGATATTTCTTTTTTTTTTTCATTTTAAAGATTGTGCAGATACTTAAAATAGATTGTGAATGTGTGTTGTTTTAGTTTTTTCATTAAAAATAATAAAAATTTAATACTTAAAACGATTGATGACGTCCCATATACCGCATAGCATCATATGATTTTGTATATTTATATATAAAATAGATTTTTTTTTAAAAAGGATGAACACATAAAAACTTCCGAATCAAAGTCTCACACTTTTGATGGGACGGAGGAGTACGTCATTTCGTATCCCATCCAAACTCAGCTCCACCACCATAATGGCAGTCGAATTTAGTCAACAGGTTAGCAAGTGTCAAGTGCATTCAGCAGTAACAAAAATCAAAGGCATTCCAGTAACGTAGAACTTGCTCAATAAATATCAGGATTCTGGAGTTCATTACTACATTTACATTTCTATGTACATCACACTCCCAAGGCCCCAACGCCTAGCAAAGTTCGTCGTCAACCATGGTTGACGGGAGGCAGGACGTTATCAGTCTTTGGTTGCTGGTTGTCTCAACCATTGTGGCCAGACGCATTTTACTACTCCTGCTTGTTGTATGTATACCACAATTTGAGCAATCACAACTCACAAGCCACCTCGAACCGACATAACCGTCACACCAGTGCTGTCAGTCATGTCCTGCAACCCTTCTTTCGTAGCTGAATCTGAAGTCCTTGGACTTTACCAAATTAATTAAATCGCAGGGCAGCCAGCAAAGTACTATGTATAGTGGCAACTCACGCAAGGGCTCTGCCAAGTATGCATACAGACATGCCTAACGAGTGAAATGAGAGGCTTGTATCAAAAGCTGAGAGTGTAACAAACAGGGTACTGAAGTTTACAATTCAAGCAAGAGAATAGAGCCTAAGCTCCACCTCGATTTCCTATCTGGGATCCGCAATTGAAGAAGTCAATGTTGAACATCAAGGCGTCATCGAATGTGGAGCAGAATGATCTGATTACCAGTGCAGTTCCAAAAGCACAGTACTAACAAATTTATTCGTCTAAAGAACATGAACTACAAGATATTGTGCTGAGAAATTGTGAAATTCAGAGGAAGCTGACCGCAATACATGTGTATACACAACACACAGAACAATTCTTTTGACTCTATTCCAACTCCTTGTCAAACAAATTATACGTAAAAGTTGTTCAGTTGCAGTTGCAAAAGATATGAGATGTACGTTATAACTTGCAAGAATGCCACTTTTTTCCCCGGAAAACAGAGATAGATTCTTAAGGTTATCCCACCTAATGGGATTTCACGCCATAGAAGAAGATACCCTTCAAATCACTTTGGTTTCCTCTCATTTTATGGCAAACCAAGCGACTCGATATGTTGGACTAATAAAAGCTCCTCATTAACAAATCGAAGAACCAGCATATGCTGTTTTAATCTACATCAAATAGCTCAAAGACTGCGGACAAGTAACGAAGAACTAATAGAGAGTAAAACCATCATCATAAGACACATGCCACCCTCGTCTACAGGCAGGAGCATTTTCATCATACTCGAAGCAACAGCTCCACCTCTTCTTCCAATTACGCCTTCCTGTGTTAGGCCGATCATTCGTCTCATTCCATTTGTAGACGATAACACCGGAGCGATCAGTCCAGTCTCCGTCTATGCCTTGGTGAGGTGGGGAAAGTGCAAATAATCCCTTCTCCCCTGCAATCCAAAAAATATAGAAATGAACAAATTTAGATTTGAACATCATTGTATGGCTACTACTACTAAAAGTGCGAGCTTACTGATATCAAACACAGCCACTCTGGTAACTCATACATATGTTAGGTCATTACTTTGGTGAATCGATGTAAGTCTCAATTCATTTCAACTTAAGGGCTCTAAGACAACCCAAAAATATTTCCTAATTGATTAAATGTTTATGATTTATTTAGGTATCCCTAAACTGATTTTTAGGTCGAATCTAGTTAAACACGGTAAACAGATAAATATCAAATAAATCAAACAAGTCAATGAATCAAACAAGCAAGCAAATTAATCAGTTCACCTAATTATGAACTAATCAATTTCAAGTCAATTAACCACACCTATGCCAATTTGTATCAATATTTTTTTTTGTTCTCCCAAGTATGAGACTAATATGTGACCAGTTTGCATGCGAACTTCCAATGCTAGAAAGTTAAGTCCTCAAACAAAATGATAAACATCAGAGAGATCCTGACATAATATAGATTGCAACGTGTGAAAGTTCGTGATTTTATCAAGAACAGCCTAGAAGAGGGTGAATAGATCGTTCTAAAAATTTCTACGTCTAAAAGCTATCTACGTAGCGGAAAATGATAATATGAGCAAATCAGATCAGATAAGTAACTCTAATCTCAATCAAACAGTCACACTCAAGATTCCAACAGACGATCAATTCATCGACTAACTAACAATCTAACAACTAAATAGATAATTGATCTAAAGATAAACTTTGATCAAGAATCTTTAACGAGTTCAACTATCAAACAGATGATCGTGGAATGTACAATTTATCCCATTAGATCAATGATCAAACGGTGACTTAATTAAGATTCTTATTATCATAGTCTTGATTTCGATAAGACGAACAAGTTAACCATGAATGACTCAACGAAGATGAAAGGAGAAATGAAAAACACACAATTTATAGTGTTTCATACTTAAATCAGTGTTAACTAACTAATTTGAAATTAATCCACTCTTCCTCTTGTTAGCAGTATACTAACCAAGAATGGAATCCACTAAATCATCTCGGATCACAATTCAACAGATTGAATTTTGAGGATCGCTCAACAACCTTTACACGCAATCACATTTCGACAAATCTAGCAGCAATCGATCTCTATAAGACCCATCAAACAATCTCAATAGATTGTCAAAAAAAAAAAACACGCTCACAGAGAATGAAGACTTATACTAATTAACGTCTTCACCATATGTTCCTGAGAAAACTACTTCTTGATGAACACTTGAAAGTTTTCTTGATGAGGAGAGACAAAAAAGAACTTTGAGCGCTTGGATTCGGAGATATGTATTCAAAAGAGTGCTCTTTCATATCGTTTCCTCTGTAGTCTTGTGCCTTATATAGGCAAGCCATCAATCTCGAACCCCTTTTTCAAGAAGTTATATAGCAGACATATGTCTGAACAGATCACTCTAGAAGACTAATCCAACATATCTGATCTGTCACATGCAATATGTATATTTTCTTGAAATAATCTTAGAAATGATCTCATCACAACTGAGCTGATACTCACAACTTCACTGATTCAGACAAGATCATTACGGAACCCAAAAGACTTATCTGTGCCAAACCACCCGTTCTTCCCAGAGCTTCCACTGCATATTTATCTCATCTTAAAATAGTTGTTCTACCCAGAGTTTTTACTGTTCTGATTATGTCAATCTGATACCCAATGTCTAACAGAGTACCTACCTACTTTAAGTACACCTGATCACACATGTTAGTAATCCTTTGATTCATCAAAACCGATAAAGCACTATCAACGTGAATGTCTTGGAGCATGTTAGTTAGCCTAGTCATTAGATTCTCAGAGCATGGGCATAATGACATCAAATAGCATGAAACAATGTGATACTCGGAATCAAAACACAAGCAATCTAACATGGAGAGATCGATATACCTCACGATGTAACAAGAGCTGTAGACGCTCTCGATGACAAGATGCTTAAGCCATAATTGATCACCGAGCTAGCTATGAGCTTGTCTGATATGATGTTTTCAATGGGTAACAGCTGCACAAGGAGTTTGCTTCGATTGAGGTCAGGATGGCTCGACGATGGACAGGATCCAAAGCCAATGGTAAGGGCTTGACACCACATTGAGTTTCGTCAAGGCAACGTTGAGAGCAGGACACTGGTTACCATGGAGGGAACCGGAAGGAGGTGGTATCAGACACCAGAAGACACCTCCTAATGCTCCTCAATTGAATGACATAACTGAAAGGATGAATAGAACTTTGGTAGAGAGAGTGAGATGTTTGATTGCAAATGCTAAAGTTTCAAAATCATTTTGGGGTGAGGCATTGAATACTGTGGTTCATGTTCTTAATCTTTCTCCGATAGTTGCTTTACATGATGATGTGCCAGACAGGGTTTGGTACAGTAAGGATGTTTCCTACGACCATCTGAGAGTGTTTGGAGCAAGACCTTCATTCATGTTTAGAGCAAGACCATCTGGTACAATTGAAATGAAGATCGTCAGAAGTAGAGATATGGTGTTCATAGAGAATCGAAAAACAACAGATATTCAGAGGACAGAGAAAACAGTATCCCAAGATTCTGATGACAGTATTGAAATTGAAGTGATCCCGACTATCGATTTGCAAAGATAGATTCAGGATAAAGTTTTTGATCAGGTTCCATATCAGCTTTAGAGTGATGCTCAGCTTGAGTTTGAGGAACCAGAGGGGGATCAGACACAATACGACCAACAAGGTGCAGATGGGTTTGATATTCAGTTAGAGGATGTTGTTGATGTTCAGCACCAAGCATCGACAGTTCCACTAGCTACTGGTACGAGACAGTCCACCATAGTTCGTATGTCGTCCACTAGATATTCGTTTGATAAGTATCTATTGCTAACAGATTATGGTGAGCCTGAATATTTTCAAGAAGCCGTTGCTGATGAAAATAGAGTTAAGTGGATGGATGCAATACAAGACGAGATGAATTCGTTGCATGAAAATCATACTTATGAGTTGGTAGCTTTACCAAGAGGCAAGAAAGTTTAGAAGAATCGCTGGATTTACCGGTTAAAGTATGATGAGAATACTACACAGTCACGATACAACGCTAGATTGATCGTCAAGGGTTTTAGTCAAAAGAGGGGGATTGATTATGATGAGATTATCTCACCAGTTGTGAAAATGTTTTTAATCAGAGTAGTTCTGGGATTAGCAGCCAAACTTGATCTCAAGGTCGAGCAGATGGATGTGAAGACAACTTTCCTTCATTGCAATTTGGAGGAAGAGATATATATGGAGCAATCAGAGGGCTTCAAGGTCAAAGGCAAGGAAAACTTTGTTTACAGGTTGAAAAAGAGCTTGTACTGATTGAAGCAAACACTAAGACAGTGATACAGAAAGTTTGAGTCTTTTATAGGGGAGCACGCCTATCAGAAGACTTTTTCAGATTACCATGTGTTTCTGCGATGATGATTTCATCATTTTATTGCTTTATGTTGATGACATGTTGATAGTTGGACAGAATGCTTCCAGAATCCAGAGGTTGAAGCAACAATTGAGCAAGTTTTTCTCGATGAAAGATTTAGGGTCAGCTAAGCAGATTCTAGGTATGAGAATCAACAAAGACAGAGAAGCCAAGAGACTGTGTTTTTCTAAGGAGAAGTACATTGAGAAGGTACTTCAGAGGTTCAAGATGGATCATGCTAAAGTTGTGAGCACTCCTCTTGCTACGCACGTTAAACTCAACAAGAAACAATGTCCATCAAGTGAGAAAGAAGGAAAGAGATAGAAAAAGTTCCTTATACTTCTGTAGTGGATAGTTTGATGTATGCAATGGTTTGCACCAAGCCAGACATAACTCATGCAGTAGGAGTTGTCAGCAGATATACTTCCAATCTGGGTAGAGAGCACTGCAATGCACTGAAAGTGCGTTCTGTGATATCTTCGCGACACTTCTATTTTGAAACTTTCATTTGGGAGTGATGATCCATTTCTGCTACGTTACACAGATTCAGAAATGACATGGGATGTTGATGGTAGAAAATTTACTATTTGATCAATTTTACAGGGGGAGTAGTTACTTGGCAGTCCAGACTACAGGGATGTGTTGTTTTGTGAACTACAGAGACAAAATTCATCGCAGAAACAGAGACATGTAAAAAGTTACTATGGATAAAGGGTTTGACACGGAAACTTGGTCTTAGTCAGAATCGATATATTTTACTTTGTGACACTCAAAGTGCTATACACCTTACAAAAAATTCTACTTTTCATTCAAGGTATAAGCATATTGATATGAGATATCATGGGATACAAGACACATTGGAGGCAAAGGAGATATCGCTCGAGAAGGTTCACACCGACAACAATGGTGCAGACATATTACCTAAGTCTCTTCCGAAAGAGAAGTTCGAGTTCTATCGGCATCTCACCAGCATAATGATTTTCACTTGATGCATTATTACTGAGATCTCCTCTTTGGTCTGGAGGGAGAGATTTGTTGAATTGGTCCAACCAAACAATTTGGTCTTTTGGTCTATTTTTGTGATTATTCCTTTCTCTTATCTATTCAGGGAAAGGCAGAGACAGTAAGATACATCAACACAAAAATAGGAGAAAAGCAGCAAGGAGACAGAGAGCAAAAAAAAAGGAAGAAAAATAAAGAAAAATTGATCTACATAGTGAAGGGAAAACAGTCTGATCGAAGTCAATCCGTGGTCGGATCAAGTTGATTTTGGTCACCATGTACACGACATCCTGTTCTTCGTATTCAACGGTTAAATCATCGATCGGGATTCCGTACAATCATCAATCTTGTCCCGAACAGCAACAACAGTTTTGACTATTTCTTTCTTTATTCTCTTGGTGTTCTTGTTGTTGGCTCTTGATCTTCACCATATATATGTGAATCCCGTCATTGTAGGATTAGAGACGTTGTCGTCTTATCTGTGATGATATGTAGATTGTCTACCTAGTGGGACTTGGTTTTGTATCAAAACCGTGATAGTGAAGTATTTGGATGGACTCCGAGATCGATTCCGTAATTTTTACTCTCTAGATTTTGGAAGGTTTTCTACGTTAAAAATGTTGTGTTAAGTTCGTCTTTGATTTATCGGACTGCATATTGTCCTATGATTGTTTGGAACATTTTCTCGTAAGTTTAAATAAATTGAGAAAGTTATCGTCTTTTCCTAACAACATACTACAAGTCTTGTATTTCACTAACATAGAGGAACGAAGTTCTTCTAATGTTTGGCTTTATGCCACTCCTATAAATAAGCCTGTTGCAACTTGTGTCATCTTATCACTTCACTTCTTTCTAATCTAGTGAAATGTGATCGTCTCAATTTCAAGAGGACGAGTTTAACTTATACAACAAACACTTAAAAGTGAAAGTGAGGATGTCCCGGTCATATATCAAATTCTAAACAAACAATCTTATTAAATTCAAGACAAAACCAACCGGAGACTTTTTTACACGAGGTAAGTTAATTCGAGTTGTTGTCTCGTAAGGAGCCCAAATAATGAACATATCAAAAACCAAGCACACAATTATCAAACAGTAAGCGTGGTTTGGAATTATTATTATTTTCCTTTTTTTTCAATCATTTAATATTGATTTCTATTTTTTAAACGAATAAAATAAAAATAAAAAACTAAAAAATTGATTTTCACCTTCTGTTTTATCTGAATATCCTATTTAAGATTCTTTTCGTTTTTCTTAGAGTGATTTCTGTTTTGACAATTAGATTTCTATTTCTATTATTGATTTTGATTTTCATAATTTAAAACGATGATAACAAACAATCCCCCATCAAACACAAAAACTCAAACCAGAATCAAAACCATTTCCCAAAAAAAAAAAAACGAATCATTTGGGACAGGAATTTCCACCAGAGATGTGGCCATGAAATGAGCAAGAAATTGGGAGAGTTATCCTCCTCCAAATACATCATCCTACACCTCAAGCATCTTCTCCTCTTCTCCAGCGACGGCAAAGAATTGGTTGTTTCTGCTGTGGCGAAGGTCGATTCACCGGAGGCGCGATCCCGGCGGGTGGTTCTCGCCGGAGAACGAAATTTGGTGGGCTGATGATACAAATTGAGTGGAGATGCAGTTTGTGGTGGAATTTGTAATGGTACAATTACAAATGAGGCCATTTTTGTGTGTGTGGAAAGAGATTGGGTTATGTTGTGTTGATAGGGTGCACTTCTCTAGCAAGTCATGTTTGGGCTGTGGATTGGCCCTTGGGCCGAACTTAGTCAAGTCGGATTGAGCCTTCAGCCCGACGAGAAGGAACATGAACATAGGGATGAGCATGGATTGGATTGGATTATATTTGATAAAATCTGTACTTAATTCAAGTCAATCCAATCAATGAAATGATCCCATCCAATTCATCCAAAAAAAATCCGAATTGAATTGGATGGATTTTTTTTATATAATTATGTCAAATTATTAATAAATACTAGAAAGTTAAAGTTACATATTACTCCATCCTTCCAATATTATAAGCCACATTATCAATTATTATATTATTCAATATGTATTTTGAGGAGTTTTATTTGTCATTTTAATGACGTAAGAAAATTATGTCATTGATGTCAGGTTGTAGTAAATAACTTAAATTATCATTGATGTTTCAATATAATTTTTTGAAAAATGACATTTGATCGTTTTGCGATGCGAGTCAAACTTCGTTTCTACAAACATGCTATTCAACATATTACTTATAATTTAGGACGAAGGGAATATTGTTTTTAGTTTTTGTTGCATTAATTGGATGTTTTTACTTTTGTGTCAAGCGTAATATTGAGTCGTATATATTAGTATTTGAAATATCAACTGATATGATGTTTTCATTCAGATAGCCACATAAACATCAGACGATGGATCTTTCCAGCCCCTCTCATGTTAGAAAGTAGCTTAGCTCCCTCGGGTCAGCTACATTTGTTTTTAGAATTGTTAAGATACAAATATTTCTGTCGACCATTTAGCATGAGCAACATAGAAAATTTGCATGGGGTAATGAAGAGGCAAGACGGCAACGCCATTAAAGGACTAAGCTGTACCGACAGCGTCGACGCAACAAAGAATCGCCATGCACGACTTCGAAAGAGCTCAAGAGAAAACACTAATTTTTGGGAAGAAAATTAAAATTGGGATTCATTGTATCTAATTTCGGATAAACCAATGTTCTTGTCTTTGTTTTTTAGTCATTATTTGACTAATCAAACAAAATATTTTGGATTATGGATATGTTCATATCCAATCCAGTATATTTGAATTTTATTTTCATCTAATTAAAATTTTTATCCAATCCACGCTTTCTAAATAGAATCAGGATCCTTGTTGTACAAACTGAAATAGCAAGAGCGGCCAATGGTGATTGATAAGGGAATTTTTTGGAGCCCATTGGTATCATTGAGGAGTAGGAATTTGTTGTCATTTCTTCATCATCGGCTTCTCATGTATAATCTATGCTCATATATGAAATCACTAGTAACGAACTTGAGACATCAAAGATGATGCACTGACGACTATGTTCAGAAAGATCATCAATATGGAATCTATCTATTATGTCATGTATTTAGCACTTCATGTGTATGAGTTAGTACATATATAATCCCATGTTTTGGTCACTTTCCACTTCCAAGTACCAAAATTTTAACCTCTCGACGGGCTTGTGAAGAACAGTGAAGTATATCAAACTTATAACCATATGGATACGGATACAGGATACTTAGATTCGTAACAGTTTATCTATTGTTACGTTCTCTAAACAAAACCTTTGGATAGAGTTGGTGATGGAGATTGAGTACCAAACAGACAATTTGAACCAAAGAAAGAAAAGACAGGCATGTTGATGTTGCTATATGATATAGTAGTAGTAAATATTATATGGACCCTTTTCTGCCATGACATATCTATTCGTTGCTTGAAGACAAAATGGGGCCTTCCATATTGGTCCTTGATGGGTTTTTTTTGTGCAATTACACCTTGGTTCTAGCTATAGGGATCATCCTATTTGTTCTATATGTGTATATCCTTGTCACAAAATTCCACTTGCTAATTGTATTTTTCCTTTGTTGTATTCTTGAATCATATCCCCTACTTGTTGGAACTTGTCACAATAGGCTCTATCTTAATATAACATTGCATTTCAATGACATGAGATACAAGGAAGAATCCCAACATTTAAATTGGATCTAACCCGTATGTGAATGTATGAATTGGGTTCGTAACTCGAGCTGAAATTTTTAACTGATAGATTTTGTATATGTCGCTCTTTTTAGATTTTGTATATGTCGCTCTTTTTATCCTTATGGTCGACAATTGAGATAAATACTCATATACATTCTCAACACCTTCTAACGATAGATGACAATAACAAGGTCCCATCAATAAGATCAAAGGAAGGAGGACAAAGTGTATTCAACAGGAAGACAGAGCCAAACACCTATAGCAATGTCACAAAAAGACTAGTGGAAAATGCACAACCAAGACGAAAGAGAAACAGAAGCAGACACATGAGAAAATGGCATTCAAAAGACAATATAGAGAAGCTCTAATCTCATTAAGCTAACATTGTTTTAGGTAAACCCGAAAAGCGCGAAGTAGATTAACTTGAAACATGCTGATCAATGTTATAAGGGTATCTTTCATGTGTCTTAACCACAAAAAAGTAATAATGCAGAAGATTAGAATAATCCAGTCCACGAACGATGAAAGTTCTGTAATGATTTGGGCTAATAAGCATAAGTCATGACACTCTGACCAAGGACCAAAATCTGTGAAAATATGAATACGAGAGATAACGAGTCCGGACAAAAGAAATTTTGCCCGGTTTCAATGCACCAAGGCAAAATGAGATGACACCGAGGCGCATGTGAACTTTGACCCATACAATAGTTTATATATTTCATGTAGTATATGATGATGCTGATATATCACCACTGCCTGCAGAGCCTCGCATTGAACGGTGGGAACGCTATCTTGTCCCTCGATCTTTTTTGACCATTTATCTTGTCCCTCGGTCTTGTGCATCACTTCCACCAAAAAGTTTCTGCCTTTCGTGTCTAAATAATTAAAATATTTATATATTTTATATTTTTTTGTTTAAAAATTATTATAATATTTTAATATGATATATATATTTTATAATATATATTAGATTAAAATATATAATTTATATAATCATTGATATTTCACGATAAATTTAAAAAATATATATATATTATCGTCGTTTCATAAGTGTTCAACTTTATACGATACGTATGTCAAGTCAAAATATTAAGATAATTTTTAGACGGAGAAAATATTTTTTAAATTATCACAAAATCATCAACTTCAAATATTGCTAGGATCTCATGTTCAAGTAAAAAGAGATCAACTGGATATTCCTGCGGGTGATCCATCAATGATAATCTTTTTCCTTTTCCTTTTCCTTTTTGGGTAAAAGCGTTAGTTCGATGAAATCGGACCTTTTACCAATAATATAATAGGAGATTTGATATCTAATACGATTTTAGAGAACAGAGTGAGTTCAATTCTATTTTGTTATTGTTTACTACCCTTGACATAATCTTTTGATTTAAATACGAGTGAATCGAGTCATGTTGAGATGAATCAAGGTTATAAAAAAAGGGTTTAAAGACCGTCAATTGGTTGGTGCCCCCTCATATGGAAAAGAAAAAAAAAGAAAAAAAAATGTGAAGGGGACAATAGGTAGTCGACTATTGTTGCGGTTGCTTTTTTCTCATTAAACGAAATTTTATTTCATCTGTTTTATATTAATTATAATATTTTTTATTTAATCAATCTCGAAAAATTGATTCTTTTTTTATAATTTTTTAACATAAAAAATATAAAATCAATCATATTTGTTATACTATATTCACCGTCTTCTAACGATATAATAAATCTCATTATCATCTAAAAAATATTATTTTTATCAAAATCTATATAAATATAATATTTTAATAAATATAACATGAAAGCATATATGTCATTGAAAATCAAAGTGTATGTGCTGGTAATCGAGATACGGAGAGATGTATCGTGACAAGGATGAGAAGGGGAAGCTGCTCAACAGAAAAGGTACTGCACTATCTTGTACTGGTACTACCATATCGCAGCTGCTGCTTGTTGCTGTTTTGTTTTGCTGTCCCTGCTCAAGGGGAAACATTAATCAATTGTACATCAAATGAGGTTTCTGATTATACAACCCCAAGCGAATATCGTATTGGGTTTTTATCATAAGATGTAATCGATATATTGCCTCGTGAGCCTCGTCGTGAAATAAAATTAATAGACCTCTTTGTTATAGAATTTTGACCCACGGATCAGAATGTCTCTTATTCATCTTCTTATCGATCGATTCTCATGTCTTGAACTTTCTTACAGTCCCATCTTTAAGATAAACCAAAATACACATTTCGATCTTATAGGGTCATAAAATACAATTTTTTTGATGGTTATCTATGAATCATTTCATGAATCGATTGATAATACAATAATTTTAATTTTAATTTTTCTAAAATGGCGATAATACAGTACATTAAAAACATGTTAATCCTTTTTGTCTCACATTAATCACGACCGTTAGAAAAACATGGAGGATAGCCTTGTAGGTGTTGGAAGCACAGTGAGGCTGAGGCCTGCCCACTAACAGACACTGGAAATGCGGCTTCCCAGCAATTCCCCAACCCAACCGTTCGATTAGCTGAGGCTGAGGCTGTACAGTCTCTCCCTCTCCCTTTCCCTTTTTATTTTCCGGATAAATCTCCCTCTCCCATTTTGATTAGCTCGTCCAATTCATTCATTAATTAATCATCCTAATACTTCATCTCATCTGTTCCATCAAAAATTTAACATTCATAAAAAGACAAATGACATATAATATTAACATTATATATTTTTAAGGATTAATAATAATGAAAATTAAATGATCTAAAAATTTCAAAAACATCCACTATTAAATGTGTCTTAATAACACATAATTTGTATGTTGATATCAACAAATTTTCTTTTTTCCCTTCCTAAAAAATATAACAATTTGATTTTAGAGTAAATATTTATATATGTATTCAATTTTATAAAAAAATGACTTGTTTATCCATTTGCTTTTGTGAGAGAGAAGAATGAGAAAAAAAAAAGAAATAATAATGAGATGAGTATATGAGGGAGTAAAAATATAAATGAAACTCAAATAGGGAATGGGAGTGAAAAATATGTTCCGATAGAGAATTCTCGATAGATATCTATATGAAGTTTTAATTACATAAAATTATCCCATTATTATTTCATTCTCGTTAGATACCCAATAATCAATTAGAAAATCCTTTCGTCAAATATAATTATTTCATTCCAAATTCAATTTTCTAAACTCAATTATTTTTAAATCAAACGACGATGACAACAATTAACCGACGACCGACCGACGACGTCGATGTCGATGAACTCACAACGACGACGTTGAACTGACGGCGATGACGACGACGAATTGAGACTGACGACGATGACGAATTGTCAAGCTGGATGACAAATTAACAATGAAGACGATGAAAACGAACTAACGTCAACGTCAACGTAGACGAACTAATGATGACGATGACGAGGACGAATTGCATGAATTAACGAACATGATGACAACGAAACGATAATGGCTTTGAATGATGCTAAAGAAGGCGCATTCTTGTTTTGAGAATCAATTTCAAAATGATTTAAGCACGCATCATGCATTATAATCAGGGAAAGTGCAAGATCATGCATATCAAATTATATCCCCATAAAAAAAAGTAAGGTTTTTGGATTAAAAAAAATCAAAAGGGTACATTGCTTCTCAGAAAAAACGAGTTAGTGGAGTTGTTGTGTGGAAACAATAAATGGGGGTGGTATCCGTCATTAATATTATATTATAGATGATATCTTTTAGTAAATTTTTCATAAAAATAAAAATATTTTATTAATTTTATTTAAAAAATTCAAATATAGATATTATATATATATATATATATATATTTTAACGAATATTCAAATTAAAAAATATTATATTTTTATAAAATGAACAGAATAATAATTATCCACTCCTAGCGTAATCAATTAGTGCACCATTAGCAAAGTACTTGTACTCGGTACTTGATCTAAGTTATGTTTACCCTGTCTTCTCTTTTTTAACTTGGGAACCGACCATCGTTTTGAACTTTTAATAGGCACATGTTCATTTCACCCGCAAAGAGAAGCACAGTATCCGTTAAATTTACTTTTTCGTGTTCGTAATATTTTCTTCGTTCTAAATAAATTATGATATATTATAATTATGGATATTTTATATAAATAAAGATATTATCAAATTTATCAAGTTTCTTCTATCTAAATATCTATTTTATCTCTATTTTATATTATATTATTTTCATCATTATTGTTTTCTTTCTTTTTATCCATTCATAATTTTAATCATTTTTTTCTACCCATTCACAATTACTATCTATAACTTTAATCCTAAAATCAAAAGGATATCATGATAAAATTCAACAAAACCAATAAATTTCTTAATCTTCGTGCCAAGTCAATATATAGTGGACGGAGGAAATAATAAGTATGGTATTTTTTTTAGTGTCATATAATAATTATATTATTATCTTATTGAAAATTCTTTTTTCGAAATATCAAAGCATTCTTACTTTTTATTTTATATCAAATCAACTCATTCCACTATCATTTCTTTTTTTTCTCTCTTTCTACCTCTCATAAATCTATATCTTTACCCCAAAAACTCAACGTCAATCAATATATTGTATTTATTCTGAGACGGAAGAAATATACCTAAATCTTTTTTACTTCCTTCCTAAAAAAGATTATCCGAAGGAATCACCTTTTGGTCCACTGAATAACCCCTAATAAAGTTAATGACGTTACTAATAATCCACGGGCGATCAAATTATTTTTTTTATATTTTTTTCGTGAAACATCAAACATAATATAGGTTACGAACAATGACTGCAGACTAAAATAAAATTAATACTATATCATTTATTAATAAAAAATAATACACCAAAATACGTAATGAATAATATAATTATTATGCAATATTCCCTCCGTCCCACATATTTTACAACATGTACATATTTTATACGTATGAATATAAATCTCGTTTTCATATCAAATAATATTTTATTGTATCGTATTAGATTGAAATACGTAATTTACATAATCATTGATATTTCATGTTTGATCAATGTTTATTATATTTTACTGTATTTTATATCGATATATTTGTTAAAATATTATAAAATAAATAAAACGAAAAGAGTAGTACAATGTGAATGGAGGGAGTATTAGTTTCCTCAATCATGTTTTCTCAATGTTGTGAGCATTGTTACAATTGACTCGTTTATCCCACCATTACTAATTCTTTAATAAAACGGAATCTTTCTTTAATTATACGGACAAGGATTAATCGATATCAGATTAACACTCGATAGTCTCTGGCTTCTTGTTGTTTTCCTACAGTTAATTTTCGCATTTGTCGGAGTAAATTGTGGTGATGCGCCATAGCCGTTTTTGTCTTTTTGCTGGGTTCACCTTTGGTGGTGCTGCGGGTTGCGTGAATGGAAATTCTCTTTCAGGTCCTGTCACTGCCGGACCAGTGTGTGTGCCAGCGCCCAACACCTTCCCATGAATCACTTTTCTTTTTCCTATTTGCTGTATTTTAAAAGTTTTTAATTTTTAAATAAAAATCGGATTTTTTCTTGATCAATCAAATAATCCGTAAATTTGGAGAAACATTTAAATCACCTTTCGTTGACGTGTTCACCATCACAAGCTTTTTTGTTTTCCATGACCAAATAGTATTTGATCCGTCCGAGTTAATTATTTTATTTTGATTATTTTATGTATGATTGAATCATATGAGTAATGAATATTTTTGTTTTTGTGGTGTGTGAGAGAGAATAGTAAAAAAATAATAATAAGATAAACTAATATAATATAAAATTCAATAATGTAAACTACTATATTTATCCCACTACGTTTACTAGTAAACAATGTATTAGAAGTATATGAAGTTTATTGAATATAGACCAACGAAAAATATGAAGGAATCATGATGTTTTCAAAGATTTATGATCATAACATGTTAATTGATGAAATTATTTAAGTTGTTGTTTTTTAAAGATTATGAATTATCTTACCTAGTCAAATACTCTTTTTGTGTTCATTTAATTATAACATATATATATATTATATTATTATATACGTATGAATATAAATCTCGTTTCTATATCAAATCATGTCTAATCATTCTGTCACACGTGTTAGGTTGAAATACATAATTTACACAAAATCATTGATATTTCACAATAAATTTATAAAAAAATATTTTTAATCATTATTAAATATCAATATAAACTTTATATAAAACTTTATATTGATATACGTATAACATAAAACAATTTCATTTAGATTGAAAAGGAAGCACTCTCAAACAGTAAAATGCCACTAGCTTAATGTTGCGTATACTTGTAAGTTGTCACCAGCAACTTATGCTCCAAGTGGTTGAGATCTACTCTCTTCCGTTCTTAGTCTTCCAATCTCAAGTGTTAGACCTGAAATTTTGAACAGATAATATTACATCAATTATTAAAAATTAATCTCAACCAATCCGATTCTCACATAGTCATATTCACGGGTCATGTTACAACAATGATAACATAACACCTATATATTTTATCTTTTTTAAATCTATTATTTATTAGGATTATCTGATTTGTCGGAATTTGCCTACAAACAAGAATCCCATCCACCTTGGAATTCCACCCCCCTTTTCCCATCTTCCCATTTCCAAAATCAAAAATCACCACAGCAAAACCAAAAGACGCCATTTCCACATTCACAGTTCACAAAAAGCACCTCAACCAACACCCTCCGTTGCCCCTCGCCTTTCTTCCCCCTCACAATCTCACTTTCACAAACACCCTCGCCGCCCTCTCCGCCACCGTCTTCGCTGCCACTGCTGTCCAATGCCGCCGGTTCTCTCTCACAGATCCCTCTAATAGAACGAGAGTCGCCGAAAACGACGTCGTTTTGTGTGTCCGTAATCGGATGCGTTTTCGACCGGCCGAGCTTTTTGCTGTGGTCCGGTTCGATTTTCGAGTCGGAGGGGAGTTTCGTGGTTTCGAGGATCTGGTGCGGTGAGGTAGTACAATTAGTTATCATGATTATGATGTTGTGATTATGTGTGCTGATTGATTTGATTGGTTGTCGTTTGTTGATTATGTTTAATGCGATATGATTTGTGGTGTTTTATTCTTCATGTTTATGTCCTCGTGATTCGATTTCTGTACTGGAAAATTTGTGATACAGATGATGGAATGAGAAACAGAAAAATAGTACTACTCCTGAAGATTCTAGAATTTGTACCACGTTGATTAGCACCAACCAACGCTACAGTTTTCATGTCTCATGTCTGTTTTTGAGTACGTGTGTGTTTCATTAGGGCAAAAATATTGGCTAATTTTTTAATGTGTTGGACAAGATTGAAACTATTTGGTAGTCGAGCTATGTCTTGGTCATGAATTCAGTTTTAAACAGACTCTCGGTATGTGAAGTAAATATTACACCTGTGGTGATTTGGCGCAAAACTAATTGTAATGACTGGAGTAATCTATGATCTTATTTGCACTTGTTGTGAGGTTTTTGTAGGGATGCGAATTTAGGATTATCAACAGTGAGGATGTGTACATATTCATTTTATGAACATTGTTGTAAATGGGAGATTCTTATATTGGGTAAGTTGAGTTGTTTTAATGACAATGCACTGAGTGATTCTAATTGGAGAAGAGGCAGTGAGGAGGAATCTGCATTTTCTGATAATGGTGGTTGTGTTAAATGCAAGTTTCCCCCCACAACTTTCCTCTTTAATGCTTTCTTGTACCACGAAAGCCCAACACCAACAACATTCTTTTGATTGCTTGTGCCAGCAAATGCTTTTCCTTTTTCTTGCTATTAGTAATTCACCTGTCAAACTCTCAAATATGAGAAAACATAACTTTTGACATCTTTTCTTTGTGATTCTGTCTGCCTCAGGCCCTCAAGGCAAACCCATTAAGCGTTTTTGTCCGCTGAGTTGTTGAAGTGGATGATATAGCGGGTTTGGTGTTTCGGTGCAGGTCGGTTGACTGAGAGATTTGGGTTGTGAAACGGTGAGATGAATGTTAATGAACCAGTGGAGTTCCATCCGTATATGAACGCGGGGTATCCGTACTTTGTTGCTGATGGGTTCATGGATTATTACCAGCGTCTTCCTCATGCTTCGGAGCACTATGTTTATCCCGGGGCAATGCACAACCAGGTATGTAATTTGTTTGCTATTAATGAAGTGCGATTTGTTTATGAACTGGCATCTTGACTTTAGGCCGTGTGTGAAGTTGAGTTAGATATTCGGCTTATGGTATAGGATTAGAGGTTGCTTGTGTATGAATTCTGTAATTTGTTCGGGCTTGAGAGCAAAAGTATTCCCACATTTCTATAGCTTGATTTCCAACAGACTTGTTTTTAGCATTAACAGTGCCTTGGCAGTGTGAGCTGGTATGCACTGGGCCTTATGTTAGGAGAATAAATGAATTTTCCACAAATGAGGAAGAATTTTTCCTCTTCTACAGTATACTCCTTTAATTCCGTGGTGAATCCTGACAATCGATCAACGTGGCATTATAATTTTTTTCCTCTTAATATTTTGGTGGTGGGTAACATATTTATACATCACATCGAGATGTAATTCTTACCAGGAAAATAATTTTCTTATTACTGGATCCGGGAAGTTTCGGTACCGGAAGGTACATGATCGCCCAGGCCATAATGACAGTATGCAATATGTACCCCCTTGAGTGTGTATGTTACTACCCAGATTCTGTTACATGATTGATCATACCGTTGATTGTTTAAATTGTCTTAAAAAGTTGCTTCTTTTATCCTACAAAAACTTTCTGGACTCTTTGATCAATCAAGTCTTTTCTACTCTTCATTTTATCTTTGTTCGAATGTCCTGTTCATTTTAATAATAAATTTAACCAGCCAGATTTGACATCAATCACGCATTATTCTTGCTTAGTGTTATTAACAGAAGAAGGGTTGACTTGTTTTTTTGTGTGTTTTTTTTAATAACTTGAGAACTCTTAGCATGGTTTACAGCGTACTTATTGAGTTGAACAACCAGCAATCCTCCCTTAATCACTGTTCTCAAAGCCATGCAAAGGGGAAGCATCTGTTGATTTTTAGCTCTTGTTTACCTTATTATACTTATTTGTTTGTGCTGTGTTCCTCTTTCTTTTCATTTGATTGATGCACAGTGACTCTAAAATGCAACTCAAAAACCAAATACTCAAAGAGCCGGCAGTAGGCACAATATGAATGTCTCAACAAGTTTCGAGACTTGGGTGTGCCGTGCATTTAAATTAGTTGAAGAATATTCTTTGCTTGATGATACTTGATAGAGTGAAGTGACTTGTAACTCATGCCTCATCTCTCTGTCTTTTCTTTGTGCAGGAAAGTACCTATTGGCCAATGAATATGAATTCATACAGATTTCAATTATCGA
>LIEC01010284.1:0-21598 GCA_001925005.1 Drosera capensis | reverse complement strand
CCAAACATTGTAGGACTTCATGTTCTGGTTGTAGAATGCCATCCCTGAATCAAGTGCCCAATTTATAAAACATGAGCTCTGGAATTGATCTTACCTGAAATGTTCTTGTTACGGTTTGCAGAGCTTGAATCCACCAGTGCTTATATTTGTGCAAAGCAAAGAGCGTGCCAAAGATCTCTACAAAGAGCTGGCATTTAGTGATATCAGAGTTGATGTTATCCACGCTGATTTATCTCAAGGACAGGTAGTTGCATGACTCCATTTCCTTTCGCTTGCCACGGGATTGTGTATAGGCCTAAATTGTATTATTTCTAACAGATGAAATGTGTGTAAATGCTGTCGGCTGCTGTTAGTACTTGAATGATTGAAATATTTTTGGGCTTTTGAAAATCACCTTTGAATGGAAGAATATGTCTTTTAGTAATAAGTATGCAGCTACTGCCAATGCCTTGAAGCAATCAATTTATGTTTTTTGTTTATCTTTTCGCTGGAGGCAATAGATTGTCTCCCTTGTTGATCTTTTTTCCTTTTTCTTCTAGAAATATTTTGGCGCACTTCATGTCGACAACAATATGCTGATATTCTTGAATCTCGATTTGTTTTGGTTTATAGCGGGAAAATGCTGTAAATGACTTCAGAGCTGGCAAGACCTGGATCTTGATTGCCACAGATGTAATTGCTCGTGGCATGGATTTCAAAGGCGTAAACTGTGTCATCAATTATGATTTTCCTGAGTCTGCTGCTGCTTACATCCACAGAATTGGTAAGTTCCGCATGTATCTTTTTTATGGGCTTCTTTGTGCTACATTGAGAATTTCGTACGCTAGATTAATCCTGTTTATCATTTTTTTCTTTTTTATGGGCTTCTTTGTGCTACATTGAGAATTTCGTACGCTAGATTAATCCTGTTTATCATTTTTTGTGGTTAAAAATGCCCATCTGGTTATCTCAGACGAGTAAAACTCGCATTTCACATGTTCCATTTTCACTCTTCACAAATCATTTACTTCTTCTCTCTGGTACCCCTAGTGGTCTGTGTAAAGTATGTCTAAAGCTCACTTGGCTTCATGTTCCACGGTCTAGGCAACTAATACGTGCGAGTGGATCTCTGTGTCACTCTAATATTCTACCGATCCACATAGCTTTTGATCTTTGCTACTATATACTACGATATGCACATCATCTTGTTGCTTTTTTATGAGTATTGTCTCTTTAACCCTATTCATTATATAGGGCGATCAGGCAGAGCAGGAAGGACAGGAGAGGCAATCACCCTCTACACAGAAGATGATATTCCGTGCTTGCGCAACATAGCTAATGTCATGGTGCAATCTGGCTGTGAGGTTCCATCTTGGATTATGTCCTTACGTAAGATTAAGTGGAAGAAGCACCGTCCGAAGAGGGAATCCATCGCAACTGTTACAGAAGATTAATGATGAAAGCCTTGGCTGTAGATTATTTAGCGGGATAGCAATTCCTTTAAGCACTTGTGAGCCGGGATTCTACTCTTAGATGATAAATTAGCAAAAGGATTGTATCAACTATCAAGTGCCAGCACAATCAATTTTGTTAAAAATTTGAATTTAGCATGATGCTTGAATTGCGTAATGTGCAACTTTCTGTATGATAATAGCAAGTGTTTTTTGTGTTGACTCCCTTGCTGACAGGGTCGTAACCTTGAGATTGGCTGTCAGAAGATTGATATTGAATCGCAATAAAGAGCAGAACCTATAAAGCACCGATACTTCTTGGCCGTGTCTGATACTTCTCGGCCGTGTCTGATACTTCTCGGCCATCGACACACGGGGGACATGCCTTCGATACGTATCCAACACGTATTAGAGATAAGGGGCGTTGAGTTTTTAAATTTTTCTGAAGGACATGCGAGGGATATTCCAGGGACACTTCATGGATACTCTGGGAACACGGAGAAAGAAAAGAGAGGACTTTAACTATTTTAAATAATAAATAAATAAAATAATAAAACATAAGATATGTTATAATCAAGTAAAGATTTCTATATATATATGACTCGCTCAAATTTCATATTGTTTTTTTGGTTCTTCTAAACAATTTTAATGTATTGATGTTTTGTAAAAGATAAGTGCTTTTTTATAATATATAAGTAACATGTTACTTATATTTTTTATGTTAAATTAACTTAGATATATATTTATGTATATTATATATGTACTCGTCGTATCCGTATCCTTGATTTTAACGAAATGTCGTATCGACAAGTCGAGCCGTACACGAATCGGATACGCATACCCCCCTTATCAGTGCAACATAGAGCAGAACCCTGAACCATGCCTAGGCTGATAAACATCGACAAACAAGGGTGGTTGAGTTGCCAAAGCAGCTGTTGTTATTTCAATGTCCATCATTCTTTATGCGACGATATGTCGTAGGTTGGACATTTTGTCCCAATCTTTTACCTTTTGACTTCTCTGAGGTCTTGTATTCTATTTCTATAATACCCTGCTTAAATGGTTTGATAGTACTATCTATATCAACAAGGTGTACCTTTCTTTTCGGTAGCCATCACATTAAAACTCTACAGTTAAACGTGCTTGACGTGTGAATCTTTTGAAAAAGGGTTTCTTGGTGACGACCCGCGTGCTGGACCCGAGTTTCCGAGTCAGCCGGGCCATTACAATTTCTGTTGAGGTTGAAACAGGTAAAAGTTTCTGCCATGTAATTATCGTTTCTATCCATCAGTTGGCTGTGGTGAACCTGGTGAGTTCCTAATCTTCTGCTTTTGAGCTGTTTCAGCCGCTGATAGAGTACAGGACATGAAATGAAGACAAAGGTCAAAGGAATAATATCAAGCAAACTTGAGTTTAAAAAATTCTTGCTTATTTTTCAATTCATGTGTCCTTTCTCACATTAAGGTAACGCGTGTCCTTCTCCAACCAACTCCATTAGCTGAAGCAGCACTCACATCAATAGAAAAATAACAACCCAAGTCCCTTGAAATCGAACCCCTCGCCTGCGAATCATATTCCGTTTGAATCACGAATCGCTCTTTTTCTTCTTGGAGTTCATAGTTCTCGACTAGAATGTCTGCTATGGATTGGTCGAAGAAGAAAACGATGATATGGCAGAAGGCGGCGGTACATTTCCTGGTATGTTTTGTGATGGGATTCTTCACTGGCTTGGCTCCTACAAGGAAAGCTTCACATTCGAGCATCTCGACGCGGCTCGATATAGCACCAACGCCAATTATCATCCCTTGGAATTCCTCGTTACAGGCAGCAAATCTCAACAGAAGTCTGACAGAAGAAACTAAAACTCAAGCACCTGAGATGACTAAGGGAGACAAAGATCATGATGATATTGATATGGATATGGAGCCCAAGAAGTTAGTGATAATGATCACTCCAACGAGCGATAAGGACCCGTTGAGGGGGGTTTTGTTAACAAGATTGGCGACGACTTTGAAGTTGGTGAGTCCACCATTGCTGTGGATTGTCCTGGAGTCGGAATTGGATGATTCAGGTGTATCAGAGTTGCTGAGGAAGAGTGGCGTCATGTATAGACATCTGGTTTCGAAGGAGAACATTAGTGATCCTAGAGCCGAAAGGGAGCACCAGAGGAATCTTGCACTTAACCACATTGAGCATCATAGACTCGGTGGCATTGTTCACTTTGCTGGCCTAGACAATGTTTATGACCTCAGCTTCTTCGACGAGATACGAACCATCGGGTTAAGTTTTTCAACATGCACTTCTCTTGTTCTAGTATGACCCATAACATAAAACTTCACTCTCAAAGCATTGATTAATTCTGTGCAGGGTTTTTGGGACTTGGCCTATGGCGAAACTGTCTCCAAGAAGGAAAGAACAGATCATCGAAGGGCCGGTGTGTTCCTCATCACAAGTCATAGGATGGCATTTCAACAATCTTAAGGATCCGACAGACGAGCTTCCTATACATATTTCAAGTTTCGCGTTCAATAGTTCGATTCTATGGGATCCCGAGCGATGGGGACGCCTCTCATCTTCGCCGGATGCCAAGCAGGTAACGATCTTATTATGTCCCGGGTAGTCCCCTTGGAATGATATGAACTTTGCCTTGTAAAACACAATCCCGCGACCGTTACAGGGTTTACAGGAAAAACAATTTAGTTGGTAACCCAATAAGTTAGTATACACTGTGGTGGTTTTGGTCTGTGCAGGTTGTTGTTAGGTATCAGTTTTTTTTCCTTGGATGCTAAGTGCTAACTGGCATAAGAAGCATCTTTCTTCCGCGTTCTTTGTTACAGAAAAGACATCTAAATTTTGATGAGCTTTTACGATAATTGTAATAAGCCTCAAGTCAACAAGCATATATCATCTTGGGCGATACAGGTTGAGCATAAAAAATGATTGTTGAAAAATAACTGCAACTTATGATCAATAACTGCTTGTTTGCAGAATTTTCTCAAGTTCGTCAAACAAGCTGTAGTAGAAGACGAGACAGAACTGAAGGGAATCCCGCAAGAAGATTGCTCCAGGGTTAACCTTTGGCAGCTTCATCTGTCTATCAAACCAGCACCCATATGAGATCGAATAAGACAATAACGCGAAGAGAACAATGGAGAGCATGAAAATGGAAGCGACATTATTTTTCTCCTGGTCGGATTAGTTGTAATAGCTTGGTCTGTAGATGCCTTTGTCACCCGGTATACATTCATATTGGAGATCTCCACGACTTATCACCCAAAAAACCAAGGATTGTTAAGAAATCAAGAGTGCGGAACTTTCAATTGACAAGGAATATTGCTCTCTTCCACCCAATATCCCACTCACAATGTTTATGTAAAATAGTTGATGAAAGATGCCAATCTTGTACTGTAAAAGAAGAGGTGCTCACTTCCCAATATACTACAACTCTGAAATTCTTCCAGAATGATTCAATACAGGTGCATTTTATGGATTTGCAGTGTTTGTACATCAACAAGCTATTGATAACATTGCTTTCATTTGATTCTATTACAAGGATGAAAATATTGTTCATCACAACTATCGTCTACAGTCTTTTATAGCCAGTGCAGTGTTTATTATCAAAGCAAGCCATATTATTCTAATAGAGATACCCTTGTCTTGTTAGTGGTTTCCCTCTCTCGTGGGTCCATACTTTTTTAAAAGTAAAAAAAAAAGATGGAGCATTCAGGAAATTGCAATTAGTCTAGGAGAATTATAGAAGGTCCCATGCACTAACACAAAAGAGAATTCGGGAAAATTTTGTGAAACCAATAACAACATGTATGTTTTCTGGGGCAGAGGCGGCGGCAGCTTCGGGAAAATACGAAAAGTTACTACGATCCCTTATAAATAGACAGCACAAGGCCAGGAGCTCAAGCATCTCATAAAAACACAAAATCAACCAGACGTGTATGAAAAATATATCGTTTGGGATATTCATTGTTATTTTTTGCGGGTATGTTTTTAATTTCGTTAGAGAAGGAAAAATTATTGATAATTATCCCGATGATTGTAATCCCTTGATATAGTTTAGGGACGATATTTGTAATCATTTTTAGTGAATATTTGATACCACAACGGTCCCGTGAATTTTATCCTTTTATTTTTAGTGGATTTTTCATGTAAAATCTTAGTGTCAACTTTATTTATTTTAAGTTATTTAATTATCTCATTTTAATTGCACGATGAGAAAAAATATCGGATAATTTTTGCATCTTATACCGATTTTTCCCAACAGACTGATATTAGAACTCTGGTTAATTTAACCGGACGACGATTCTACTACCGTGCAAATTAAAATGGAAGATAGAGCCAACGTTGGTGGCATGATCCAACTGATCTCATCGAACTATTCGATGTGAAAAACCCAAAATGGAAAATATCCTTACTATAAGGATTTGCACGATCCGATCGTAACCAAGACAAAATCCGCAGACAAAGAGGACAAAGCTTGGGAGTTGTTGCAGCTCAAAACTGTTGGTGTGATCAGACAGTACGTCGATCAGAGTGTCTTCTAACACGTGACCAATGATGTCGACGCTTTTGTCCTATGATAAAAGCTCGAGACAATGTACCAGAGAAAGATTGCAATGAATAAAGCTTCTATGATGCGAAAGCTAGTGAAGTTGCAGTTAAGAGACGGTCACGGTGTAACAGAGCACCCGAATGATTTTCAGGGTATTGTCAATCTGTTGACAGGTATGAAATTAAAGTTTGACAATGAGATACAATCACTATTACTATTAAGCTCCTTACCTAATAGTTGGAAGACACTGGTGGTGTCACTGAGCAACTCCGCTCCTGAAGGGAAGCTCACGATGAACATCGTGAAAGATAGTATGTTGAACGAGAAAACCAAGAGAAAGGAGCTCGGTCCGTCCAGCTCATCAGATGCTCATATGGCAGAGCATCGCGGACGGAACAAAGGAAGAACTTTCCAACAAGGCGACAAGTCTAGGGGGAGATTGAAGTCCCAGAATCGAAAAGGTTTCACTTGCTATTATTGTGACAAGCCATGCCATAAGAAAAACGAGTGTAGGAAGTTCAAAAGTGACACGACACAAGGCAAGGTTGCTAAGGGAGAGTAGAACAATGAGCCAAGCACCACTTCCGTTGCAACCATGGATGAACCCTATCTCTTCTGAGATAGCTCTTCTATCAACCTCACTTGTCCAGACTCAGACTATATAGTAGATTCTGGTGCCTTATTTTATCTTACTTCGCATATTGATTTCTTTTCATCTTATAAAAATAATGACTATGATCTTGAGCGAATGAAAAATAATGCAACATCTAGAATTGTGGACATTGGAGATGTTTCGTTACAAACCAATGCAGGTTCTAGGTTATTATTGAAGACTGTCAGACATATGTACGACATTCGACTTAACCTAATTTCAGTTGGAATACTTGATGATGATGGTTACACTTTTCATTTTTCCGATGTGAAGATGAAGCTCTCGAAGGGTTCTTTACTGGTTGCTAAGGGAAAGAAGTAAAGAAGTTATACTCAATGCAAGAAAGGCTAATCAAAGGAGATGCAAATGCTATTGAGAGATCTTCCTCGATCGAGCTCTGGCATAAGAGGCTCGATCACATCAGCAAGAAGAACTTGGAGATTCTTGCACGTAAGAAAGTCATACTTGACGTGAAAGGTATTCCTACTTACAAAAAGAATATACTCGACCTTGTGCATACAAACGTCTGCTCTATGAAGAGAGATCTTTAGGTGGTACATACTATTTTGTCACTTTAATAGATGACCATTCTAGAAAGGTTTGGGTTGTGCCTTGAAAACTAAAGATCAGGTACCAGACATATTCAAGGAGTTTCATACCAGGGTGAAAAGACAAACTAGAAACATGCTCAAGTGTGTCAGAGTAGACAACGATGATGAGTACAAAGGTTCGTTCGAGAAATACTGCAAGAAATATGACATCAGGCTTGAGAAGACGATTCCCAAGACACCTTAACAAAATGGAGTCGCACAGAGAATGAATAGAACCATCTCATAGATGATATGCTCTATGCCCTCTCATGAGAATCTCCCTAAATTATTTTAGGGGGAGACGCTGTTTACGGTTGCGTATTTGATCAATCATTCTCCTTCAAGTCCTTTGAATGATGATATTTTGGAAAGGGTTTGGAGAGAAAGAGACGTGTCCTATCAGCACTTGAAGGTATTTGGATGAAGAGCATTAATGCATATCCCCAAGAATGAACGCTCTAAGCTTGAAGATAAAACAAAACAGTGTATATTTCTTGGCTATCATAGTGAAGAATTTGTTTGTAGGTTATGGGATCCAGTAGACAGGAAGCTCATTCAAAGCAGAGAGTTTATCTTCTTCGAAGATCAGACCATCGAGGACATCGAGAACCCAAAGAAGTCTAGAGCCACAGAAGATGTCCCAATGAACTTGGATCCACTTCCTTCTCCGGCACCGAAAGGTCGGGGGGAGATATACATGATGATCTCGGTGATGAAGAAGCTGGTGTTGATGTTGATGAGCCAGAACCATTACAGTCGTATGAAGAACTAGCTTAAGTATAACCACCAGCATAATAAGTTATGCTACACTCTACGAGAGAACGTAGACCATCCACCAAGTATCCTGATACAGAGTATGTGATGCTGACTAATGGGGGAGAACCAGAGAGCTACAGGGAAACGATGACAGATCCACATAGCGATCGATGGTCGCAAGTCATGCAAAAAGAGATGCAATCCTTCCATGAGAACCACACATTAGAGCTGGTGAAATTGCCTAAGGGCAAGCACGCGCTAAAGAACTGATGTGTCTACCGTTTAAAGACTGAAGATAAAAGCTTACAACCACGTTATAAGGCTCGGTTGGTTGTGAAAGGCTTCAATCAGAAAAAAGGTATTGAAACTATCTTCTATCAGAGTTGTTCTACGATTAGCAGCCAACATGGATCTCGAGATCGAGTAACTTGATGTGAAGACAACTTTCCTCCACGGTAACTTATAGGAGAAGATATACATGGAGCAGCCTGAAGGATTTCAAGTCGAAGAGAAGAAAACCCTCAGTGGAGGTTAAAAAAGAGTCTGTATGGTTTGAAACAGACACCTCGACAATGGTACCGTAAGCTTGAGTCCTTTATGATAGACAATGGGTACAAGAAGACGTCATCAGATTCTTGCGTCTTTATTTAGAAAATCGTCGATGGTAACTTCATTATCCTATTGCTCTATGTCGATGATACCTTGATTGTCAATCATGATACTAAAAAGATCGCTACTTTGAAGAAAGTTCTTAGCAAATCCTTTGCAATGAAGGATTTATGTCCCGGTAGGCAGATCCTTGGAATGCCGATCTTCCGTGATAGAAATAACAGGAAGTTATGGCTATTACAGGAATGATACATTGAGAAGATATTGTAAAGGTTCAACATGAACAAGTTCAAACCAGTTAACTCTTCACTTGCAGGCCACTTCAAGTTAACAACGTAGCAGTGCCCCTTAAGTCAGATTGAGAAGCTCGAAATACAGAGCCTTCTGTATGCTTCAGCTATTGACAGCTTGATGTATGTTGTGTATGTAGTAGACCAGACATTGCCTATGCAGTTGGAGTTGTGAGCAGATTTTTTCCTAATCCAGGAAAAGAGCATTGGACAACAATGTCAAAGCCGTCAAAGTTATAGAAATGCGTTGTTTTGTCTACTACAGAGTCATAATATATTACAGTCACTGAAACTAATAAGGAAGTATTATGGATGAAGAATTTCTTGTTAGAACTGGGATTGCAATAGGACAGATATAGACTCTATTGTGATAATCAGAGTGCTATTCACCTTGTCAGAAATCCAACCTTTCATTCGAGGTCGAAGCACATTGATATGAGATATCATTGGATACGTGATGCATTAGATCAGAAACGTTTTCAACTCGAGTAGATCCATACTGACTACAATGGGTCAAATATGATGACGAAAATCTTATCCATTGGGAAGTTTGTTTTTTTCTTTCAGACAACAAGCTGATATGATCCCTTATTGTTCGGGGAAAATGATTAGGTTTCCCTCTCGTAGGGCTCACATTTTTAAAAAATGATGGAGCATTCAGGAAATTGCAAGAAGTTTAGGAGAATTATAGAAGGTCCCATACACTAACACAAAAGAGAATTCGCGAGAGTTTCGTGAAACCAATGACAACATGCATGAGCTTTTCGGGGAGAGGCGACGACAACTTCGTGAAAATTCGAAAAGTTACTGCGATCGCTTATAAATAGACACACCAAAAACACAAAATCAACCAGAAGTGTAAAAAAAATACCTTGTATGGGATATTGAATGATATCTTTTATGGGTATATTTTTTATCCCGTTAAAAAAAATATTATTGAGAGTTATCCTATGATTGTAAATCCCTAACACAATGTAGGGACGATATTTATAATCCCTCTTTAATGGATATTTTGGTATCGTAACGGTCCTATTATTTTTACCCTTTTACTTTTAGGGAATTTTTCACGTAAAATTTTGATTTCAACTCTATTTATTTTGGATTATTTAATTATCTCATTTTTTATTATATTGTGAGAAAAAAATATTGGATAATTTTCACTGTATCTTATAACCTTTTTTCAACATGTCTCAACAAAGCTAAACATTTTTGATTTCTCAATGCATGATGACAAAAGAATTTTCAAAAATACGTCATTCATAAAATATTTTTATGTATCTATTGAAATAATATATTTCTTTCGTTTCAAAATAAATAAAATGTTACGTCATTATTGCATCATTCAATAGTTTTCTTGAGAAGTTTCGTTATTCGTTTTAACATTGTAAGAAAATTATGTCACTGACGTAAAAATGAAATATATAACTTAAAATATTTCACGATAATTTTATATAAAACGATATTTGATCGTCTCGTGAATCGTTCGTAACACGTTCAATTTTACTCATTTTGGGACGAAGAGACTATAAACTTAACATTCGTTATCATGTCGTATTAACATGGACTTGTCTTCTGTTAACCGATATTAGGTTATCAGGAGAAGTAATGAAAAAGTAACGGGTGTGATGATGGATCAGTTCTAACATGCATAAACCACAGATGCATTAAAACAACAAATCCCCGCTCTTTCCACTCTCCCCCACAATAGAACCCCCAAACACAAAGCACCATGACACTCTGCCATTCCCTCTCGCTTCCCCTCTCCGATTCTAGGGTTTCTCTCCTCTCGCTATCTCAATCACCCGTGTGTTCAAGTAAGCGTCGCCGAACTCATTTCGTTTGCGTTCCCTCTTTTCCTTGTCTGTGATTTTTGATTTTGTAGTTTCGATTTTGGTTCATGTGTATGTGAATATTGGAATCATGGAATGAGATATCGGTGTTCTTTGAGGGTTAGGGTTTCGTGGTTTTTATGATTCGTGATGATGTTTCGGAGATGAATTTTCGCTTCGATTTTGCGTCGGTCTGTTTGATTGAGTTTCTGTGTGGCGGTTTGTTTTTTGGTGCAAGATTATGTACATCTTTGTCCTCTCAGACCCTGTTTCGGTTGTAGTCAAGTTGGCGACCGGGATTTTATTGCTCAAAGAGGGTAAGATTGCATATATCGCGTCCTCTCCAGACCTATCATTACTGAGTCGTTGTTGGTTCAATTCTTGATCAATGCAGTCTCTCCTTTCGCAGGGTATGGTGATGCACAATTATATGCCTTGCTTTAACGATCCTCGCCGTAAACGGGGTCATTTGGTGCAGGATAAGTTCAATTAGTGTCATTGTTGTAGGCTTGTAGCTCTTGCTTTGTTGAATCTTGTTGGTTGGTTGCTGAAGTTGAGTATTCAATGTTTGGGATTATTTATTGAGGAACATCCCTTTGATTGAAATAGATGGAAGATTGTCTTCTGTATTAATGAAATGCTTGATTTGTGAGATTCTGAGGTTTAACTATTTGGATAGTGATTGGGATCTGAATGATCAGTCCAGAAGAATAAAGGAAAAAGAAGGTGGTTAAACTAGCTCTAGGTTTTATTAGGATCCCCTAATGTTTGTGGGTCTTCTGTCATAAGTTTGGGCTTTTAGTAGAGTCGGTTTCTCATAAGTTTGGGCTTTTAGTAGAGTCGGTTTCTCGACACTGTGTCAGACTAGGTGGGCGATTAAGCCACGAGTTAGAGTCTTGCTACCCCTAAATAGTGATCGGTATTGGATGAATTGTTGCCTTGTCCACGCTTGATCTGATCAGTGTGAGCCCTTTAAGAATTGTTTTCTCGACAGTGTCAAACATCGGCCCTTTCTTGTTTCTGGTTTTCTTGAGAAGATACAGTTGTTATGTGGGAAAACTATGTCATTACTTCACCAGATGGGAAGCTAGAAAAGATGGCCCTATGGTGGGGAAGCCATTTAATGTTATGTTCAGCCCTCATCTTTATTTGAATGAAAACGACTTTGGTTTTGCTTTTTGCCTCAGATCTCTTCTCTGGTTGTGAATATGGTTGGTGGCTTGGTGCAAGTGGTAGTTGTTTCATCGTGGAGTCCCTTTGAAGGGATTTTCATTGCTATTTGGCTATGATCTCTTTCCCCTATTAGCAATGCTTAGTTCTTTTCACTTTTGCTGTTTTATTATCTGATCCACTAGTCAACTATACCTCTTTGTGGTTTGTTCATAACATCTAAGGATTTCATTTCGAGCATTCATCGCGGTGTGGTTGGATCAGTGCCCGGTAGCAGAATTGTGCAAGAGAGGTCAGGCTAGGATTGCCATTTCTGTTGCTTGAAGGGAATAGAACTATGCAGACTACAAACCCACGGTAACATGCTACTTTGCATTGTTTTAGATAGTTGAGAGCATTGCTTTTCATTCCAAGGATGATAATTCACTTTGTTCTGGCTCTTGGCTTTCAAAATGCTTATTTTTCTCAATCTGCTAGTTCTTGAAAGTGCATGAATGTTACGTGGTTAAACTATGACTTGTATGAACATGTTAGAGGATTTTTAGCTAACTCTCTCACTTGCCATCTCTCCGGTGGTCACTACATCTTGGTGTATAGTATGGGCCATGGAAAGTGAGCATGTGAGTGTGTCATTTGTCTATTTATTCAAATATTATTAGCACATTTTGCTCACACAGATCCTTGATGGCCTTGTCTTCCACATGAACTTTTTATCAATTTCAAATAGCTTTGGAGATATACTTATCCATAAATCGTACACGTTCAGTCGTGCAATGTGATGGTATATACCAAGTGTGAAAGGTTATGTGCTGTCGGATGTTAGAATAAGCTATAGGTCATTTCAATTTCCAATCCGTCCAGACCCTATCAATTAACGGGATTATCTGAGTTGTTATTGTCATTTCCAATCTGTCAAGGAGGTCAGTCACTTTTTGTAGCACCTAAACTACCTGGTAGAAACGATGACAGCAGAAAGATGATTCTGATTATGATATATTGAAGCACAATAGTTTAGAGCTGATGGGACCATAGGTACAGGCTGAAATTTCTATCTGGTTAACTCTATGTTGTTTGTAAGTTCGATGTATGCAATGATGCATGTGCAACTGCACTTCCAAAGAAACATACAGTGGATTATATGAAACCTGAATCGTGTAGTTTAGAACTTTTGTTGCAATGTCTACTTCTGGAGTTATTCAGAAAAATTTGCGCATGGACCTAAACATAATCCCCTACAGTTGAAAACATCCAGATAGTATGTTTAAGTGCATTACTGATTAATTCTCTTGGTCCCTGTCATTGTAGTTCCATAGTGGAAGTGGTTGACATTGTTATTGTAAAATGTAAGTGGCAAGTTACCAATTAATTTTCATGATAACAGGAGCATTTCCTTGGAAGTGCCTCAGAAGATGTCTCCTACCAAACCTCCAACCGTTCGCCGAATCAAGCCACAAGGATCAGATTCTGACTCACTTTCTTCTCCAAATTCATCTGGCAGAATTCCGAAGAGCCAGAGCCCTAAAGTCGCTGATCGGGGTTCCCCTCGAAGCACAAGAGTTGAGGTAACTTTTTGCAGTCATAAGCTAGTATTCTAGTTGCAAGTGGTTAGATTAGAATTGTAATTCCATCTTGCATTGTGCATGGGCTTCTGAAAAGTGTAAAGCTTAAAAATATAGGATGAACTTAGACCATTGTGCTATGATGTAATATCCCAAGGAAAAGGTTAAACGGTTTGATAGTACTATTTATACCAACAAGGTGTATTTTTTTCGATATCTTATCATTTTAGAACTCCGCAGTTATGTGTGTTTGACCTGGAGAAATGTTGGAATGGGTGACCTCGTGGGAAGTTTTCTAGGGTGTGTGCGAGTGAGGTCAAAGCACACTGAAAGGACTAGTATAGACAAGGGGTATTGGTGCACCTTCCTAAAAGGTTACCTTGTTATAATACTATTTAGGAATTATCCTAAATATTATATTAGCGGGGTGAACCATGTAAATATTTGTGTTGTGATGTCAATTTTATTTTATACAATTTGTCTCAACTATTTTTTTAACGATACTTGTACCATATCCTTGGAAGGCCCGCCTATTCCAAACAGAGTGGTATCATAGCTATTGAGTTCGGTATCTTTGAAAAGTAATTGTTGAAAAAGTGAAATGGAGAAAGTGACAGGCGACAAGTTCGATGGAAAAACAATTTTGAGTTATGAAAAATGAAAGTCCATGACTTATTCGTGCAACTTGGCCAATACAAGGCCTTGCTCGGGAAGGAGAAGAAGCCGGAGAAGTTGTTCAATGATGATTGGGTGGAGATGGATATGAAAGCGTGTCCACTATCTGTTTGTGTCTCTTCAATGAGATCATGTTCAACATAAAGGGCGAGAAGACAACGGTCGGACTATGGGCGCGGCTCGAGAGCTTGTATCAAGGTAAGTCTCTTGTAAGCCGGATACTTCTGAAGCGGAGGCTTTATTTTTTAAATATGAAGGACGATGCCAAAATCTCGGATCACTTGAACGAGTTCAATGATGTGATTAGTCAACTGAAGAGCATTGACGTGCGCTTAGAAGCCGAAAACAAGGCGATGACATTGCTGTGTACTTTACCCTATAGTTATGACAGCGTAATCATGACATTGAGTCGTAAGGACGAAAACAGGGCGATGATTTTGTTGTGTATTTTACACGACAATTATGACAGCCTAATCATGACATTTAGTTGCTCCAAGGAAGAAAAACACAAGTTAGATGATGTGGCGATCGCATTACTTAGTACCGAACTTCAAAGAAAGGCGTTCATCGAAGGCTCGGTGCATGGTGAGCTGGCTCTCTCTCGGGAGCGGTCAAGAGAAAATTCATCATTGAGGGGCATTTAAAAAGGAACTGTTGATTTGCTAAAGCCGATGGCCCTGGTTCCAAAAGCAACATGTGCGAGGGTGATAATGAGACCGAGATTGGAGTTGCACACAATGAGGTGCTCATAACCGATAGAGGTTCTAATTCCTAGGGAAGCTGGATCCTTGACAGCGGTGCGACAGATCACATATGTCCGCATAGATCATGATTCTCATTTTATGATCGCTGCGTCGGGACAATTGTGATAGGGAACAATTCGACCTCTAAGGTAAAGGGAATTGGATCGTTAGAATTTTAAAAATGTCAAACACACGACGGCAATTTTTTTAAGTTGAAAAGATCCACGGTGATCAGCAACGTGAAGACGAGAGCATGGGTAAGGAAATAGTTTCCTGGTCAAGGGTGCAAATCAGGTGAAGCCACAAGGAAAGGTTCGTTTTAAAAATAACGACCCACCATTGCAAAAAGGAGAGTTTGAAAAACTTTCAGAAACTTTGAGCAACGAATAGAAAAAGTGGAGAAGCTTTGCAAAAAAGTTAGAAGTTTTGTGAATATTTGAAAAGTGGGACGGCACGAAGCAAACGTAAAAGGGCGGTGAAGCTCCCTAAAAATTGCAAACGCAATAGAGGAAGCAGAGCCAGGCAAAGAAGCCATCGGGTAGAAAATTTAGGGTAAATACGTGTTTGTGTTTGGATTATCTTATCAATAAAAAGTTATCCTGTTGTAATAATATTTAGGAATTGTCCTAAATATTATATTATTGTTTTTAGGATAGGTGTGAGTTATTAGTGTCACAAATAAGGTGAGTGGAGGGACAAATTCTCTTGTGATAATATTCACTTAGACAGGGAAAATATTTTTCAGTTGTTCATGGAAATAATTCCAATAACGAGGTGAATTACGTAAATCTTTATGTCGTGGTGTCAATTTTATTTTCAATCATTTGTCTTAAATATTTTTCTAATGTTACTTGTACCAATTCCTGTGATGGCCCGTCTATTCCAAACAGAAAGCAGTTTATGGTAACTCTCGGTAGGGAGGATTGGCCAAGGCGTTACATATGATCCGATTGTTAGATATCATCATTGCACATTGACCTCTCGTATCCTAAATTATTTAGTTATTATGAATTTATGTTGGTTGATTCTCTTCTATGAATTTATGAATTATCTAGTTGAGTCTCTTCAACTGCGTCAGGATATCACATTCTGCATTCTCCTAACAAAACATGCTATATGACAGAACAATTGTCTATGCTCTCCAGTTATTTTTGTTGTATGCAGTTTTCGAAATTTGTCATTCCCAAGCCATGTAATACTGGTAAACAATTGGTACCTATGCACGGTTCCGAGATGCTCTATACACATTAACGATCTTATTCTCCCTTGTGTTAATTCCAGAAGAAACAAAGTAGAATTTTGGAGTTGGAATCTCAGCTTGCTCTGCTCCAGGAAGAGTTAAAGAAGGTGAAAGATCAGCTTATCTCAACTGAGAAGCAAAAGAGGCAAGCCCAGCAGGAAGCTGAGAAGGCAGAGAAGCAGCTCGCTTCCATGTCAGCTAAGCAAGAAAAGTCTCAGCAGCAGCTGTTGGTACTTTCTGCTCCCGAAGAATCCCGGTTTCATGAGCTCCACAATGCATACCAAGCCCGAGATCAGGTATGGCAGTCAAAACTTGAGGCCCTTGAAAGGCAACACTCGTTGGACTCCGTTGTTCTGGCCTCAGCAAGGAATGAGATCCATCAACTTGAGCGAAGGCTGGAGCAGGCGGTTGATTCAGAAGGTAAACAAAGTAGGCATGCTGAGTCGGCATATGCTGCTGTTCAGAGTCTGAGACTTGAGCTTTCTGAAACTCTTTTGCTACTTGAGGAAATGAAACATCAGCTGAATGATTGCAAAGCATCTGAGGCATGTGCTGTAGAAGCAGCCAGTGAAGCTCAGCAGCAGTTAGAGGCCTTGAAAGCCACTGCAGAAACCTTGCGCTCAGATGGACTCAAGACAATGGAGGTATACCAGAACCTCGCTGTCGAGTTGGAGCAATCGAAAGCTCAGGCTAGTTCCTTGGAGATGCTAGTGAGCAAGCTTCAAGAAGATCTTGCCAACAAATCGTCTACTCAATCTCCATATCACGGTGACAAATATGAAGTAGGGAATCAGGAAAAAGGGTCGGTCCGAGCTGAAATCCAGTCCCTGGAAATGGAGGTGGATCGTCTAAAATCCGCCTTAGAAGCATCTGAAAACAGGTACAGGAGAGAATACATTCAGAGCACTTTGGAGATCAGAGAAGCTTTTGCAGAAGCAGAATGTGCAAAAGCAGAATCTGCTGCGAGGGAAGCTCAACTGAAGTTGAAGCTAAGAACTGCAAATTCTGCAATCAAAGAGCTGAAATCTGAACTCATGTCAAAGAAGAAGAAGAATAGAACTGATTCGATGGAGTCTGAACCCGTAGCGGAGCATAGAATGTTAGAAGCACATCTTGAGGAACTCGAGGCCAGCTTAATAGACAAAGAGACCTTGTTGCAGAGCATCAATGAGGAAAACGTGATGTTGAGGATGGAGATCAAGGAAAGGGACTCCGAGAAAAGCAAATCGAGTGAAGAAGAAGCCTTGATGAAGCTGGGATATGCGACAGAGGAAGCAGATGAAAGCAGCCGGAAGGCAGCACAGATAGCCGAGCAGCTTGATGCAGCTCAGACAGTGAACACGGAACTAGAAGCCGAGCTAAGGAGACTCAAGGTGCAAACGGATCAGTGGAGGAAGGCCGCAGAGACGGCTGCTGCAATGCTTTCTCCTAAAAGAAATGGGAAATACGTGGAACGACATGCTTCCTTTGACAGCAGCTACGATACTATTAGTGCAAAGATGGATTCACCTTTCTCGGACGACACGGAAGATGACAAGAAGAAGAATGGTAACATGCTGAAGAAGATCGGCATCTTCTTGAAGAAGAGCAATAAGGAAAAACACCATCTGTGACGTGGGAGGTCGGGTATCAGTTTTCCTTGCTATATACATCACCCTGCGGTTAAAGCTCTGTACAACCAGCATTTTCTAATGCTAGCTTTGGCATCAGAAACATCGGAATTTTCGGGATTATTGCTTCTGTATGCTGTAAGCCGAATGATCATTCTGCTTTTTTCAATCGTATACTCATCTACTGAGGAACCTTGGTCGAGAGGGTAAGTCTTACTGCACAACGATCTGTATAGGTAACTAGATATGTGAACGTTCAAATTTCAATGTTTTACATTGTCCAAATTCATTGTTTCGTTCAAGTCAAGCTTTGGTTAAATGTAGCTTCGAGGATAGATGTTTGTGCATCATTGTGTTCTAGATTTATTCCTATGTCATCTGTGCAGCAGTATGTACTCAGATTGTTCGTTTTCCATGATATGATGATTTGCATCACCCTCTTGTTTGATCTTCATTCAAGCATCAAACACGAGTCTAGATTTTACTGGTCACAAAAAACATTTGAGTTATTGTTATACTTGTATAGCATTGAACATAAACTTCGGTGATCGATCGTAAAGTATAGTGAATGATTATATAATGCTCTTCCTGCAAAGCTACCCGCCCAAAACATTCTAATGACTCAAAACAGTTTGCGAAAGCTTGTATTCAAACACTAATTTCTAAACTGGGTGCCAACACTAATTTCTCTTGAAATAGTAGCACAAGTAGAACGTGAAGATTTTATGACCAATATTTTTCATCAGTTGTGACTTTCTTTTGCATTTTGTGAAACAATTATAACAAATCACATGTCTTGAAAGTAACAATCCAATGTAATTCAAGTACTATTGTTCAGGGACTGAATCAGAAAATAATCACCCGGTCGAGAGAACTTATATTTTTTTTTCATAATAATGCATTAAAAAATCAAATAATTGTGTTCGGCGTTTTTTCATCTCATAGAAATCATGAATAACAACATCGGTGTTAAATTTCTCAACTACTTCATCTTCAGTATGGACAAGCAAATAATCTCTTAAAAACTCATCATCCATTTTACTTATCTTCATTGCTGAAAAAGCATGTCAAAACCCTAATTGCAAGGTTGATTTTAATAGAGACTTTTAAGAAAAAAAGTGATGAATTTATGAAAGCTAACCTGATGAGTGATGACAATTATTGGATGATTCTGTTTTTCAAAATTGACAAGCATGGTAAATTTTTCAGCGGGGAGCAACGGTGGCGTGCGTTTGTGGATTTTGGTAATTTGATTTATTTATTTATTTTGAAAGGCGATAATTTGAATAATTGAGATTTGAATGTTTGATGTTTCCTTGATTCCTTTCTCTCAAAAAGCCAGGGACTGTTAGGTATTGTTATCAAAATTAGAAAAACTAAATTCACAAAATAAAATAAAAATTAATTATAAAAATCAAAATCATTTTCCCAAATTAAATGATTTTTCAAAACAAAAAATTAAGTTTCCCGTGTGTTTTTGCATGTGCTGGGCTTCGGTGCCACCGGGCTTTAAAGCCCATTACTTTAGTTGTGGAAAGTGACAAAACACGAAAAAGAAAAAAACGCTAATTCAAGGTTGGAACCTGGGTCCGCTGAAACTAGAGTGAACATTATTCAATTAGAATTATTTTTTAAAAATAATATATTTATATCTAAATTTAGATTATTTACATCTTATCCATTTTTTAGGTTATTAAAAAGATTTTATCTAATTAATTATTAATTAAATCTAATCATCTTAATTAGGTGAGAAAAATAGATTTTAATTAATCATCTTTAGTCATATAAATAAAATTCATTTGTAAGGTGTTATGTATATATTTTTAAGAGAATAAAATCTCTCTTTCTTTCTTTATAATCTCTCTCTAAAATAGATTAATTGTTTTGTTATTTTCGACGTTTATCGTCTAACGAAAACAAATGCGATAAATCGACGAATCAGTTCAATGGGTGAAAGCATTTGTTCTACAACACGTTATCAGTACGAGCATCTAACTAGTTGAGTTCAAAAATCAAACGAAGATAGTTTTATTATACTTGTATGTTTTGATTTTGTTTTGATCCGTATCATAATAATCTAAATTAAAATAATTATGATTTCATCGTTGAACGAAGTATCGAATGTGTGGAAACCTACTATCAGTTTTAACAAATAAAATAATTATGATTTCATCGTCGGATGAAGTATCGTCTGTGTAGAAACCTATTTATTACTTTCAACACGTTGGTGTGATTTATCCCTTCTATGTGGATCCCATAAGTTTGGCATGTTTTATCCCTTCTATGTGGTACATTCGCGAATATTGATGTGGTTGACTCATTTTGTGTGGTTCATCCGTATGCTTCCCCAGAAGACGAGTTAATCACTACTTAAGAAATCATCTTCTGAAAAAACGAGTTTTGTTTTCATGAAAAGAAATCATAAAAATTGGTTAAATTCGTTTTGACACGAAGTGATTTTTTCATGGGAAAGTGACTTATTTTTCAATGTTGTTGAGAAAAAATTAAACATCCTATAAGTGCTATTTTGTGAACTGCAACATGTGTGTGTTTCAAACCAAGATTCGATGGTTTCTTTATACAATTCGAAATTATGTGTGCTTTTACAGGTCTAGTCTTAAGCGGTCGGATTATTTTTTTCCAAGTGTATTTTAGTGTGTGATATTTTATATTTCGAATATCCGTGATAAGATTTTGAATCTTGATTATTGTTTGGAGTGTTTTGATGTTCATTGTTTTTACTTTCATTTCTGGTAATCATTCACGTTCGGATTTCACTAAATGCAAAGCTGCAATCCCATTTTTTTAAATAAGTGTTAAAACTATTTTTTTTCTTTTTTTCTTTGATGTCAACTAATTTTTGATAATAAACATCGATACGTCTTTGATTTATTTCATTGTTTTAATGGGTTACTAGGATCGAAAACCCGAGAATCGATATCGAAAATATTGAAACGGAATGTGATAAAAAATTCCAAGAACCCCAAAATTCGATACGGAACGAGAATCGCTCTGATACCGAATCGTTCCGTAGTATATGCTCATCAGTAAAACTTGGAAACGTCCCTTTAAACAGGCTGACTACCAGCGCGTACCTAATGCCATTGGGCCCAAAACTCAAGCCCATCACACAATTCACCCTATCCACTCTCAGGACCCAACTCAGAAAAGCCCAAATAAAACTCATCTTTCACCTCCTATATAAATCCCTCACCCCGCTTCGCTCAACTAGGGTTTGCGAAATCACCGGCGCCGCCTCTCCCCTCTCTTCACAGCAGCAGCAGAACTCGAAGAAGAAGCGAATAGCATCTCTCAATAACAGCGATGGGGTAAATAATCGATCATCGATTTCATGTCTATCGTATTCGAATTCGAATTCTGTTTCGTCATTGTTGCTTTGGATTTTCGATTCTTCACTATCGTTCATTTCGTGATGGGATGAACCTCGAATCTCTTTTGTTTAAAATCACTTTCTATGATTATTTCGAGTTTCTCGATATGGTATCGGAACATACTTGATGATTGATTGATTGTTCTCTAGTTTTAGTTCTCCGATTGCCGTTTGTTCCGTTGGAGATCCGTGTTTGGTGCGTTGGTGCACAATGTATCACTTACGTTTAAGGAATCATGAACTGGATTCGCATTAGATTGCTTCACTCGTCTCTTGAGGTTGTAGAGTTGGAGTTTACTGCAGTGGATGAGCAATGATTCGTGGAGGTCACAGTAACTATAGAGGAGAATTAAGTTTTTTTGTGTGTGCAGTGGACGAGCAATGATTTGTGGAGGTCACCGTAACTATAGAGGAGAATTAAGTTTTTTTTGTGTGCAGTGGACGAGCTTCTTTTTAGGATAATATTAATTAATATTGCACTTTATCTGCC
>LIEC01010283.1:0-44268 GCA_001925005.1 Drosera capensis | reverse complement strand
CATTCCTATGATGTCTAGGGTCTCGTCATCTGCTAGACGTACTTTGCCAAAATTTCCTGCTCTGAAATTCTGCATTGCATCCCTGCAAGGAGATGCGTGAAATGAAGCACCAAAATCCATGATCCAGGATTCAATCGGGCACTCAACATAGCAAATCAGTGCATCATCTACTTCTTCATGTGCTACATTTACTGAGGTGTCCGGCTTCATTTCCTTCGGAGCTGTGCACTGCCTTCTGAAATGCCCCTTCTTCTGACAATTCCAGCAAATTGTATCCTTGCGAGGTTTGGACTGTCCTCGCTTCTTGGACTTCGACCTGCCACGTCCTGAACTCTGCTCTTTCTTAGACTTTCTACCTCTGCTATCTGTACTCAACAGAGAACCTGCAGTTTCTCCAGAGTTCCTCCTACGAATATCCTCGTTTAGAATCAAATCCCTGATTCCATTGAACGTCAATTTCGTAGTTCCCGACGTGCTGGCTATTGCAGTCACCGTTCCTGACCAACTATGAGGCAACGAAGATAACAACAATAGTGCTTGTATTTCATCATCAAAGACAACTTGTACTGACGTCAATCTCGACAGTATAGAGTTGAACTCATTCACATGATCTGTAACACACGCACCCTCTCGCATCTTCGTATTAACCAGTTGACGAATCAGAAATACCTTGTTTGATGCAGATGGCTTCTCGTACATGTTTGATAGCGCCTGTATCAAACCATTCGTTGTCTTCTCGTTCATGATGTTGTACGCAACGTTCTTTGCCAGCGTCAATCTGACAACGCCGAGAGCTTGTCGATCCACTATTCACGCGGGGGACTATTCACGTCGGGATTTGCCGGAACACTATTCGCCGCAGCACTGTTCACGCCGGGATTTGCCGGAACACTATTCGTCTCCGGACAATGTCGGAACACTGTTCATCCGGAACACTGTTCACGCTTGCCGGAACAGTCCTCGTCCAATTCCTCGATCTCGATCTCGTCTTCAACCGTGCTCTGATACCAGTTGTTGGGTATTGATCGAGATTTCAAACGCACACAAGCAATTGTAAGACAATAAAATGAAACGATGAACACAGAGATTTAACATGGTTCAGTCAATTTGACCTAATCCACGGCCGCACCAACACAAGGAATTTCACTCTCTTGATTAGGATTTATAATTAAAGGGTATTTATAACCAAACACCCAACTTGGACCAAAAACCCATCACCCAACTTGGGCAAAAAAAAAAACCCATTCAACAGCGAAGCCCAAATCAGACTCCACAACTCAACAGATTACTCATCTCTGTCTCGTCAATGTCATGTTTTTTTAGGATCTTGAGATTTGGAGAAAACCAGACAGCGAAAACTTCTACAAATGCATTAATCGTCCTAAGAACAGGACCAGTAAGTCATTGTTGTTCGTTCGATCCGCATGTTCATTAAGCCACAGCCATTCCTCCCTGTTTGGCCTAACTTCGTTCGTCCCTCTTATCAGAGATCTCTCCACCAAATGGTTATCTTCTTGTTCATGCCAACGGCGGCCTGAATCAGATGAGAACAGGAGTAAGCAAGCACCTAATATTTCTCTTCAGCATGTTGCCACCAGAGACTCTCCTGTTTAGATAACTGATTTAGACATGCATTTTGATTTCAGATATGTGATATGGTTGTTGTTGCAAAGATCATGAATGCCGTTCTCGTCCTGCCTTCTCTAGATCATGAATCTTTCTGGGTCGATCCAAGGTAATATCAGCGAACTCCTTAACTTAATTAATGGACAGGATTCATAAATCGTGCTACCCTATGCAGTGACTTCAAGGACATTTTCGACTGGAGACACTTCATAGAATCATTAAAAGATGATGTCGAGATAGTCGAATCATTGCCGCACAAATATGCTGCAGTAAAGCCCCTAGCCAAGGCCCCAATCTCCTGGTCTAAGGTAGTTTTTAACAATTGATTTGATAACAGGAAAATGAAGTGCTGGCATATGATTTTGCCACTGCTTATGTTATTCAACAGACAACTTATGTTTGCAGGCTGACTATTATAGTGGCGAGATTCCTTCGCTAAAGAAGCACAAGGTGATGAAATTCACCCATACAGACTCGCGCCTTGCCAACAATGGACTAGCATCCTCCATCCAGAAACTCCGGTGTCGTGCTAACTACCAGGCTCTTAGGTACTCGAACGAGATCGAGGAACTCGGGAAAATATTGATTGATCGACTAAGCAAGAAAGATGAACCCTATATCGCTTTCCATCTCAGGTACGCTACACAATGCAATATCAAAATTGGGTACCTTTTCGGTGAAAACACAACCTAACTGAAAATGCTTTGCCTACAGATATGAGAAAGATATGCTTGCGTTCACTGGATGCAGCCACAATCTCACAGCAAAAGAAGCCGATGAGCTACGCACCATGAGGTACAATGTCAAGCATTGGAAGGAGAAGGAGATTGACAGTGAAGAGCGAAGACAACAAGGGGCATGCCCTGTGTCCCCACGAGAAGCGGCCCTCTTTCTGAAGGCAATGGACTACCCGAAGTCAACGACGGTTTACATCGTTGCAGGGGATATTTATGGGGAGAACAGCATGGATGCATTCCTTGCCGAGTATCCAAATGTGTTCTCCCATTCTACCTTAGCGACGCCAGAAGAGCTTGAGCCCTTAAACCCAAATCAGAACCGGCTTGCCGCATTGGATTACATTGTGGCACTAGAAAGTGATGTTTTTCTATACACTTATGATGGAAATATGGCCAAGGCGGTGCAAGGATATCGCAGATTTGAAGGGTTCGGGAAAACAATCAATCCTGACAGGTTTGAACTTTGGTTCTCTATTCATAAAATAAGTTGGCGCCTGAGTTTCCTGTGGTGTTTCTCTGTTGATCGCCTCATTATCTTTTTTGTTTTGCTTAACCTTATCCAGGCAAAATTTGGTGAAGCTGGTTGATCAACTAGACAATGGTGCAGTATCGTGGGATGAGTTTCGCTCAAAGGTGAAGAGCCTACACTCTAACCGGCTAGGAGCACCATACCCAAGGATGCCGGGAGAGCTTCCTAAAGTCGAGGAGAATTTCTATGCGAATCCTTATCCTGGTTGTGTGTGCAAGCAGTATAACCAGGAGCTGAGAAGCCAAGACTTGAGACGAAGCCTGAGGATGGATAGGAGGAAAAGGTAACTTGGCTTCTGTGTTTCCGCTCGTACTAAGCTGAACCGAGACATTGGAACTTCAAATGCTTCACCTCTATTGGAGGCAATTGAAACGAAGCACGTACTGTGATCCCGGAAACCCATTTTGTTAGCTATGATTGGCATTTGACGTGCACCAAGGTTGAAGGATGGCCACCAAGTTTCAGCTGGGAGGGAACAGTATACAATTCAAGAAAACGGCAGGCACAGGGAGAGGATGTTGCAGTTCCCATCGGGTATCCATTCTTCGTTCGCATCGGGTATCGGGAGAGTATGGTTCTCCGTTCTCATCGGGGATCGAAAAACTCATTCGAGGTATCGTTTTCAAGTTATGCTAAGATGTAGGCGATTGTAGATAGAATGCATCATGATATGTTTGTCAGGAAAAAAAGAACCATACTTCATATCCACAAAAAAATGCTAGAACAAAGAAAAAGAGACAGATATTTGATCATTAATCAATCACATATAACACCATCCTCTATCTTCTACGAAATATGTAACAACAGCCATCCCTAAAATATCAGGTTAAAACTTGCAAGATGATTAAACATGGCATGGAACCACCTTCTTTATTAAACTTACAAGATGATTAAACATGGCATGGAACCACCTTCTTTACTACTGATACCTTCCTCGAGATTGTGCCGAACAAAATATGAATTTTGAGTATTCCCCAAATCCTTCTTACTTCCCTACAGCTTTCTCCTTCTTACTTCCCTACAGCTTTCTCCAAGTCCGGAAGATCTGAAAAAAAGGAGAAACATTCACATTAGTTGTGCATCCTTAGTTCCCACTAATGCAAGACTGCAAAATTTAAAAGGCTCGCGTAGAGCTTACAGAGCATTCCATCATCGTCGTCATTGTCCTCATCGCTCTCTTCTACACCGGTGAACTGCATTAAAGCCATAGTAAGAAGAAAAAACACTTGCTTTAGAACACAGAAATCTTCATTTACAGAGGAACTATGCATTGGCTAAAAATGTAATGTGGTCATACCGTGGCATCATTATTGTCAAAACCAAGATCAGCTACAAAACAAAGATTAGGCAAGAAGGATGAGTATGGTAACGTTAACATGTATGCAAATATGTGAGAAAACTAATAGACTTGAATTCTGGAAACATGAACAAGAAGCTGTAATCATTGCTGCAAAGCAGGCGCCCATGAATCACATCAGAAATCAAGATGCAATTGCTTTTCGTATCACAAACACGGCCAAGAATAGATGACCTATGAATATCAAGGAAACATATTTATAATATCTAGTTTTGCCAAGCTTATTCATGCTTGTTTTCCTTAATTCAATGCCCTAAAAAGTATTAGTTAAACACCAACAAGGTATTACAGTCCCCTTCTTTTCCTTCTAGTCCTGCAAAGCGTCACATTTTCTTTTATGAAGCAAACTTTCATTTGCATGAAATGAAATCTTTCCCCTTACAGCAAAATTTTATTTTTTAACATAAAAATTCTAGTACAAAAAGTGATTCTTACAATTCAATTCTTCATCATCCTCATCGCACCATTTGTTCCAGTCAACCTTGATGTATGCGGGAGGCTTCTCTTCCGACTTCAAAAGTCTTTTCCACCATCCCTTCTGCTCTTTTTGAACTGAACATAGTATGTTCCTCAGCCCAATAGTCGTTTTACAACCCTGGATAGAATGTCGCAAACTCGGGAGAAGATACAAGTAAATCAATAAATCCCAACCACCAGTGTGAGTTATTCATTGTCCTCCAATTATGTAAATTAAAAATCGCATGAATGCACAAATAAAGTCAAAAAACATAAAGGAGATGAACGAACAGCATCCCCAAGACTCCATCATTTGGCAACTACGGCATATTTTCAAAACCAGGTCTAAACTCGTTAAGATAAGGAACGCTTAGCAAACGACACCTTGCATTGTGAACAACAACACCCAGCAATTGTGTCAAACAGCCATCGAGTTGAGCATTACCTCGGGAACAATCTGTCCATAAAGCTCCAGTTTGCAATCATATTTATCCCCTTGAACCCCTATCCCAGAAAAACAGAATAAGCCTTGAGGCTCACATTTCACAGAGACATCTTTAGCATCTGGCAGAGCTATTGTTAGGTAAACCTTGTTTGAGCGTTGAGCCCAAAGAACCTCTGGGTGACGACTGAAGATAAAAGGCAAAAGAATTTTCAGTAACTAATACAAGTACACATCATCACATCACATTCCAGTTCTGCTAGGGGGAATGGAAGATTCCACGTTGCCATGGTGACAAACAGGAAAAAAGGAAACAAAGAGTGAAGGAAAAGGCAAAAGAACCCTATAGATTATATGAACACTTGGTGAGCAAAAGAGCAGAGAACCAAATCAACCTGACAATTCTTATTCAGAAAAAAACAACATTCGATCAAAACCATGGTGATAAGTGGTACGGAACAAAAAATTAGAATGATCTGGTAGAAGCTGACTGTGAGAATTGAGACATTGTTAAAGCATTCAGTTTTGCATTGCGAAATTCTTCTAAGCTGTTTCTACCTGAGCTTATATTGCAGTAAAAATACGATCCAAAGAACACCCAAAAACCATGTTCAGGTGATGTGTTGGGGACCTTTCTAGAATCTAAAGTCCCTCTGGTAGTCTGCCAATTGCTATTGGCACATATATAGTGAAGATTCTCTAGCAACCCATTTTTCATTATCAAAACAAAATCACGAAACCTAAGCACAAGTAATTCCACAATTCAAGTTTAATAACCAGTTACATCCACAAACAGCATAGGAATGAAAAGAAGAAATGCCTCCAGTGATGTTGTTAAGGAACCAACTCTATCAGTAGATCAATTTGAAATTTAAAGTACCACAAATTTATTAGTGTTTCAATACCCTCTCATATGAATTCCCCCATAGATCAGAAGCATAGGTAATGTGTTGAGTTGTGACACCATGTTACTCCCTTTTTCTCACCTCATGTTAGAGCTTGATGGACCAACTCTACCAAATGCTGAGCTCTGGATGGAGTGGTTTGTTGAATTATTATCCCAAAAGTGGAGCTGAAAAAGAGACTCTCAAACTTATAGGAGTAACATTTTTCACACTTTCCTTCGAAGTAAAAGTGAGCATCCCACATCTTATCATCTGTAATCCCTTAAGAACTGAAACGTTCATGGACGATTCCATTTCCTAACTTTTCACAACACCCCGCACTCGTCACCACATTCACTAGTCCTTTTCCCCTTCTAGACGACTTTACTCTGAACCTCACTGTGCATCAAGTACCCCTTTCTCACCTCCCCCAAACAAGAGCATCAAATGCCAGGGTTCAAACCCAAGACGTGAACCGAAATCCAAAAGAATCACCTAATGTAAAACAGAATCTTCCAAACGTATAATCAATCTATTCCACAATTTTCCACATAGTTGATACGGATTTCCCCTCATTGCAACACAATCCCTCGATGCCACCTCCGCCCTAAATAACAACAGGAAGGAAAAAATACCCAACCATCGTCATCTTTCTCTTGCAATTCTCAACTCATTTCAGTGTGTATAAAGATCGATTCCAAGTTCCAACAAACCAACTCAAGATTCAATCACACTTCGAAATCACGGGCTACCCAAAACACAAATGACATTGAACGATGAAACTCGAAGATCAATCGAATCATACCGAGCACACTCTAGTGAAATCAACTCAAAGACAAATAAAATGGTGACACAAAAGATAACCGATTCGATACCTCATTCTCAATCAACGGAAAACTCAGCCGCGATTGGAAACTGACGAGTGAGTACCGATGGACGATACACGCGCCGCCGCCAAGGGCCGCGATTTCCGACCTCGGTGGCAGCAGAGGAAGAGTCAAGTGACGAAGTGGGAGAAGGGACAAGGGTTTTGCCTAATTTTTTGGTCAACAAAAACCCAAAACCTAAAAAAATCAAATCATTTTTTTCATGATTATAAATAATAATATAAATTATTATTATTATTATTTTAAGATAATTTTATATAAAATAATATTTAATCTTTTTTCAAAAGACTCATAACAAAAATAATTTTATTAATTATATAAATTAACGTTATAATTTGAATAAAACGAAGATTGTATCATTTGATACAATCTTCATTTCTTTATTGAATGATTGTACTAGGGTTTCAACATTCTCAATATGCGGGTTTTTTTCCTTTCAGAAAGCTAATTAAGTATTATCTATGATTGATACATGATCATATTTTTTGGAGGAAATTAAATGAGTTCTACGATCTTATTTTAATTAATGAGTTATTATATATTTCTTTTAGCCACTTATTTTTAGTTTAATTATTTAAGTTAGTTATTATTTCTATTCACCAATTTTAATTAGTTTGCATTCTTATTTTTATAGTTAAGTTAATTAAGAACTCAAAACAATTTTAATATCCTTCTTTGTGAGATCGATACTCCTCAATGCCATATTATTTATTTTAAGGAGAATTACTTTAAACTTATAACAACTAATGATCATAGTTTGTCTTTTCTTTTTCTTTTTTCCTTTTGAAAAAATCATGGTCTGTCTTTGTGTGTCACTACAGATTTAATTTCCTAAAAAGAACTTGACATCTAAACATGCATATTTTTATCCATTAGGCAATGGACAAAGAGAATTGTCGTACATGTCAGCATTTCATAAAATAATAAAGGCAAATTACATAAAAATATCTAAATAAAATTTCACTTATGTTTTAATATCCATTAAAATTCATAAACTGTAAACATTATCCCTGATAACTTTATATCATAAATGTGTGAACTGTAAACATTAAAATGCATATGAACTGTTAAAATCGAAATGAATATCGAAACGTAAAAAAAAGCTTACATCAGGTATCAAAAAATAATTGCCTAATGGATTCCAACCTAATGACTAGTGTTGAACCTGGACTATTTTTTTTATTTTTTTTTTTAAATTACAATTTCTCCAAACTTTCGAGAAGAAAGTTGAACCATAGTAGTTATGGGTTGTAATAGGTCGTGTTATCAAATTTGCTTTGGATTATCTTAGGAGTATCTATCTAAAGCGACTTGGTTTAAGTTCTCGACACAATGGACACGATGAACGAAACTCATAACCAACTCATTTATTACAAAAGAATGGCGAATGATTCTCATAGCAAAGACAAGGAAGAAATGGAGTGTGTTATGGAACTGGCAATTTCATTGGGGTTGCTGATGACAATTCGCGCTGCACCAAATCTCAATATCTTTGACATCATTGCAAGCTATGGATGATCATCAGCAGCCGAGATCTCAACTTACTTATCAACACCAAAAAAAAAAAAAAAAAAACAGACAGCTGCAACCATGCTCGAAAGGATGCTTCGCCTCCTGCTTCATACTCTTTATTGACTTGCTCTGTCATTGCGGATGCAAGAAGCATTGATCAGCGGGTTTATGACATGACATAAGTGGCATGTACTTTGCGAAGATGGAGAAAGGTGTTTACTTTGATCCCCTTATGCTTTTGCAAACCGACAAAGTACTCAATCACAGTTGGTAAGGTTCTCAACTTGTGTTTCGCGACCATTGTACTAACATAAGATCCATCCATCCATCCTGGTTCATTGTAAAAGCACAATATTGAGTCATATTACACAATGAGCTTATGCTACTATAATCAGTCAATGACAACAACATACAAAATCAAGAACAGTATATTTATTAGGGATAATTTTTGCAGAATCTTCATTTGTCATAATCTTATTTAGCTAAAGTTACATATTGGATAAATATAGGTGATATAGCTTATATAATTTGTCTTTTCATTAAGGTTATGGAACATGTATCCCTTTAAGCTAGCATCGTTTAAGGGCCTTGAGATCACACACCTGAGTCTATGGTATGCAACTTCCTTGACTAATTTTATTATAGATAGATAATGATAATTAACCAAATCACTTTCAGGCTCAAAATGGAAGATGCTATTCTATCGGGAGGAATCGTGTTTGATAAGGCCCATGGAATGAACTTGTTCGAGTATCCGACCACTGATCCAAGATACAATCAAGTATTCAATGACGGAATGTTTAATCTAAGATAATGATGGCAATGGAGAACATACTTAAATATTACAAAGGTTTTCAGAATGGTCAGCGTCTCGTTGATGTAGGTGGCGGTATTGGACAGACACTAAACGTCATTTTATTTTAGCACGTTACCCTGGCTTGAAAGGAATCAATTTTGATTTGCTTCGTGTCATAGCCCAGGGTGTCCTTCATCTTGGTATGATTTGTTCATGTGGTTTAATGTATCTATTTAATTAATAATATCGGATTGTTAATTCAAGCATAAGGATTTACTTATTGGTAGTTATATACTACTACACTCATTTTTAAATAATGTACTATTGACTGTTCCGTATTAACTTAATTACTCTAATGTATATAATTTTTTGAAAATATCTCGTCTTTGTGTGGGAGTATGTTTATAAGTATCCCAACTGGATGCCATTTTCATGAACATAAACATAAGTGCATAGCCTATTAAATTCCTTAAATTTGGTTTCATTATGAATGATTGATCATGGTTGATGTATTTTCAATTCGCTCAATAATGGATCTTCATAACTGAGGTTTTTTATTAAGTTTCATTCAATAATATTATCTAAATAATTTGAGATATTCAAAAGTTTGAAACTTATAATTTCATATGTAAATCTATAATAATCTTGAATTCCTAATTGAATCTTCTAATTGTTGGAATTGTACAATTTGAATATTGTCCCTTGAATCCAACCATTCCAATCCTTTTATCATTTTGCACAAATCAAAATTTTACATCCTTGTATTTTTTTATGCCTCCCAGTTGTACGTTCCATCAGCACAGGATCCTTTTGATGTAAAAATGTCTTTGATCAATTTTAAGCTAAATAGACCGTAATAGAGTCGTCAAACCCCAAACCCCAAATCCCAAATCCCAAATCCCAATTCCAATTCCAATTCTTGAATTGAATCCTTCCTCTCCAACACAGGGAGCTTCCTCACAATTACAAACTTTTATCGCATCGATTCGCAGTTTACCCAGTTCTTGAAGGACCATGTCGAGGGAGAGACCCAGAAGAGGAATTCTCCCGCCCGCTCAAGAGGTTCGTTCATTTCCCAATCCTCCTCAAAAGCCAAATTTGTCAAATTTCCCTTCCAATTCTCATGCCCAAGATCCCATTTTTGGTTGTTTGATGTGATGGGTATTGTTATTTTGATATGATTTTTAGTGGGTAAATGGTTGATTGATGATGGGGTTTTGTTGGTTGAGTGCAGAGTATTGAGAAGTTGGAGAAAGTTGGGAAGGAGGGGAATTACTATGGTGCTCAGCAGATGTACAAGTCCATCACTGCAAGGTGTGTGGATATGCCCTTTTGCTTCAGGGTTCGATTTTTTGTACGATGTTCTTGTGTCATTGGTTGACATTTTGTAATCGCTAATTGCTTTAAAAGGAAGAGATTGTAAACTGGGTAGGGTTCAATGAGTAATTCTTGAAAGAGAGTTTAAAAGCATTTACAATGGGGAATCTAAATGTTATCCCAGTGAGGGGGCATCTATAGTAGTACTAACGCATCAGGTCCCATCAGAACTTCACGTTTAACTGTTTAAGTGTGCTTGGGTGGGAGTGATACTGGCATGGATGATCTCCAGAAAAGTTCTAGTGTTGCATCGTCATATTGTTTTTGGACTTGATCCTACGGGAAGAGGGGGGATGGTATGTTATTCTGGTAAATTATGAGATAAACATTATTTTTTTTTATGTTTATCATATATGGGAATATAGGATGAAGTGGATGTAGATAACATCATCATCAAGGGATACAAATGCGATAGGGTTATAAGCATATTTATATATATGTCAGATTCATCTCATGTATATTAGTATCTATGTGTCTTGCTCTATAAATTTAACATATGCTAGTATTGCTGTGGACACCCGAAGATTAACCTCTCTTAGTCCTTTGGTGCTAGACCAAAGTGATATGGGACATAACCGGGTTGTTCATAAGTCTTGTTCGACTGATTGTTTTTGCTTTTGGTTGTGTTTCTATATCTTCTTGCATATCTTTTGGAGCAAGGCTGCTCATCATCAAACTTGTGTAGTGAATGCTCTGTACATTGACCTCAATCATGTGCTTATCTCACCATTCATGACTAACATGAGGGATTGTTTCTTCTAGTTGTTGCGGTTGAACTTTCTCTTAGTTCCTTATTATCTGCAACCATCCATTTGGACTTAGGTTATCGATCATTGTTCCTGCAATTAAGTAGATTGTCTAGGATCACTTATGTGCTGATGAAAAGGCCGTCATTTGCAGATATATAAGTGCAGAGCGATATTCTGAAGCATTAGACATTCTCCAGTCAGGTGCTTGCCTCCAGTTGGAGCATGGCCAGGTTCTATGTAGTATACATTCTGTCTTTTCTCATCCCCTTGTAGTCTGTTGGCGTAGATCTTGAATGTATCTTTTTTGTGGATCTAAAGGGTAGGCTGGATTAATTGGATGCTTCTCTTGTTTTCTTGGTGAAGATATTATCATCTCTTTTGTTCTATCAGTTAACATACACCTTCGCAATAGATGTTATTCCGAATTTCCCATTTTTCTCAGCATGCAACAGGAAACAAACCTAAATTTTTAAGTTTTTAAATCATCATTGTAGTCTGGAGGAAGAGAGATCATAGAAGGTTCTTTCCATTGACTTCTTTGGCACGGGCTCCAATTCAATTTGCTAATTCTATGATAATCTGTTGATCTGTTCAGGTAACTTGTGGTGCTGAGCTTGCAGTATTGTTCGTGGAGACCCTTGTAAAAGGGAAAGTTCCTTATAGTGAAGAGACTCTAGGTCAGTTTTTTTCCTTTGTCAGAATACTTCGCTTCTTTTCTCATTTTCTCCTGCTTCTTGCATCGAGGTTCACAACCATATCTAGCTGCGAAGACATTACATATTCAGATGGGCATTGTCATACATGGAGTTCATAGCCTGGTCCAGCTTGCTTTGAGCCCTTGTTTCACACAACAAATCAATTTCACAATGGAATCACATGGACATTTATGATGTAATTGGGATCATACTATGCTTATGTTGCAGGTTTATATTGGCGTTATTTATGAATACATTGAAGTAGAGCAGTATATAGATACCAAGTTCAATCAGAGATGCTGAAGGGAAATATTAATTCTTGTGTGCCATAGTCATGTTCATTAATAGAATTCCTTGAGACACTTTACTTTGGTTGATTAGGTTCTTGTCTCTTCTTCTTTTTAGGAAAGCATAATCTGCGATTTTACCATGGTTATGATATGTGTGTTATGCTAGGTCGTCTCAGGAAAATATATGAGGTGTTCCCTCGAATTGCTGTACCAGAACATTTGGAAGATGATGATGACATGCAAAAACTTTCAGAAGCATTGGGGGCAGCAAAAACACGTGTTGAGGGTTGCTCTTCGTTCTTGAAATCAGCAATCAGGTGAGATTTGGGGATGTCTCATCTTGACGGATGATGTAACTGAAATTTTTTTGCCAGATGGGGTGATGTGGGGAATGTTTGTCACCTGTTGGGATTTCTGGGAAAGTATCCATCATCAAAGTTCATGTAGTTTACTTGTGTGATTTTCTTTCCAATTATTGGCATAGCTGTTCTTCTTTCTATCAGTATAACGCTCTGTGCATAAAGCAATTTGTAGTCAGACGTGGATGAGTGGCTGGTTGGCCTGATTTAGACATTTTGTTTAGGGAGTGTCTCGTGTGATCAGTGGAGAAATAATGTTGATTTCCTGCATCTTATAACATAAAAGTGTCTAACCAGGTTAAAGATGCACCGCTTGTTTAAAGGTACATGGGAAGAAGTACACTTATTGGTGACTGAGGTTATGTGAAGTACTATAGTCACTAAACTGGAAGTGTGTTTCATCCTTAGTAACAGTTCTCTCATCGTCATTGCTAATCAGGAACTTCTGTTTTGCATTTTGTTACTTTATATTTAGTAGTTTGATATGTGTTTGAGGGATAGCATTTTGGCATCACCTTCGCTTTCCTCTACTTTTAACTTCATGTGGTAGTGCATTTTAATTAACTATGTTTTCTTTCTTTCTTTTTTCTTTTCTTTTTCCTATCTAGATGGTCCATCGATTCTGGGGCAGATAAAAATGGCTCTCCAGAGTTGCACGATATGCTTGCCCAATACATTTATTCTGAATCTCCTGAGGCAGTAAGTTTTGGATCAATCCATCCTCTTTTATGATGCAGGTCTGGTTTATGCATGATACGGTGCGGTCTGACTTGTTATGCATTATGCATGTTGGCACTTTGTAATCAACGGAAGGTTGAAGTAAAAGGACAGATCATAGTGTCATGATTAGAGCATATGTGATCCGTTTACGGATTAGGAGCAATTAGTCAAAGTCCTATGGTTTTTTAATATGACTCATATAAAAAAAATGTTCCCATAACTGTGTTAAGCTTAACCATTAAACCTAAGTGGATGCGCGTAAGATTAAGTGTATCAATAGCATATTTGCTTTCCTAATATGAATATGCATATAGTCAACTGAGTCGACATAGTTAGGTGTGCTATTCACACGTCATCACTGGATCAGAAAGAAATGGGTGTGCTATACATTCTTGTGCTGAAGTGATGCCTTGTGTTTACAGGATATGACCAAAGTCTCATACCATTTTGCTCGTGGCAACAATCCGAAGCTTTTTTCCTCTACACTAATCGATTTCATGGGCAAGGTAAGCCTTGTTCTAAGCCCTATAGGTCCTAGAAAATCGTCAAATATTGTAAATTGTGCTCGCATACATCTACGCCCACGTTTTAATCTTAATTATTGATTTATATTAAACATACCTAACTTTATATGTGTCATGATATATATCTGTTTTCCCAAATAATTTCCTCTTTTGTTATTAATTTTTTATTTTTATTATGGATTTAGTTTCTTCCATTTTGAACAACAATATGAAACGCCACTTGCTCTGTTCCCCCTCAATTTCTCTCTCCGCTTCACATCTTGGCTAGGGTTTACACGAATTTGCTACCGTTGTCACCATTGCCAACTCATTTGCCTAGCATCAATTCCAGAAAAAACAAAATCTTTTTTTTTTCTTGTCTGGATAGCATTGATTTTTGGATTCTGTTGATTTTTTTGGCCCAGAAATGCAAAAGGGATAGAGTTCCTTAGCTGATTTTCATTTATCAAGTTCCAGTTAACTTCACTTTCAATTCTTGAAATCCTCCTGCTTTTGATTTGTGGAAATGGTGATAAACAAATGTCTTGTTTCTGCTGGAACAGGAAATCTTCCTCTGTCCTTCTTCAACCTTTCCTGCACAGAATGTCCAGCATTATTTTGTGTGTGCATAATATTAACATGTTTCTTGAGACAAGGCTGGACGGCTGAAGGTTTTTGAAGTTGTTTCTTATTGAATATCTAGGATCCCTTATTTAAGAGGGACATTTATATTCTGTAAAGTAGCTCTTAGTAGTTGAATGCTCAATTGCTGAAACTTTCATGGAGAATGATTGACATGGTGATAATTGGTACTGCTCATTACTGATCTCTGAAACGCAAGTCTGAGTTGTTGGCAGCTGTTATTTCCTTAACATAGGCATGTGCATCCTGTGTTCTCTATGTAAATTACAAAGTTTAAAGCGAGGACTACTTAAAAGAAATAAATAAGTGTTAATTTTCCTGATTGAGTTTTCTTTGAACTGCATAGTGTTATCCTGGTGAAGATGATCTGGCTATTGCACGTGCAGTTTTGATGTGAGTTCTCCTGATAACTGCCCCCCTTTTTAATAAGCTCCAAGTTTTATTGCTTAAGATTTTTGAATTATAATGTCAAGCGAGAACCCCAGCAAGTTAAAGTTTATGTATGTGCTACAATTCCTGTGTTTATTTGTTTATTTATAAAGCCGTAAATATTTCTCTATCTCAGGCCAGGAAACCTCTGGCACTTGGTCTTCTTCTTCTTCTTTTTTTTACCAGACACACTACTCTTTAAACTTCTCATTTGAATAACATGAGAGTATGGCCTTATTAGCATTCAGTGGGGCGACATTTTTCTGTTTAAGTTTCTATTTTGCATCCAGTCATGAGTCATCTCTAACCTGCTCGTCTCCATAAATACAACTGCAGCTTTGTTTTTGAGATAGATATTTAGGGATCAGCCCTGACCAAAGCTTAATGGAGACTGAAACCCGTCATCATAGTTCTGTAATCCGAATGGTCGATGCTCTGAAGTAAATGCTCCTTAGGGTGCCACATGGCGCGCCTCTCCTCATGTAGCTTATTTTCTTATGCAGGTACCTATCGCAAGGTAGCCTTAGAGATGCCAACTATATCATGGACGAGATCAAGAAGAAGATGGACTCCGAGGAACTCGATTTTTCTGAATCCGAGTTGATCCAGTTCATAGTTTATCTTCTGCAGACGTAAGCTACATGGCCTGTTTATCCCTCATTCTACCTTCATATGCTGGTTATTCCTTTTTCTTAACCTTCTTTTCTTGCAGGTTAGAGAGGGACGCCTTACCTCTTTTCAGAATCTTGCGACAGAGTTTCAAGTCCAGCACTGATAGAGATCCCGCTTTTAATGAGGTTTGTCGCCAAAACTGATGTCAATTCATATGCTAGCATCATTCTGAATTGCAAATATTCAGTTAGTTTATCTGTTGCAGTTGGAAGTGTTTCTATGCATAGCTTCCTTTCTATTTCTATATTGATGATAACAATCTGATTAAATGATATGGTTCAGTTGCTAGACGAGATAGCAGAGAAGTTCTATGGAGTACGACGCAAGAACCCTTTGCAGGGGATGTTTGGAGATATTTTCAAGGTAAGTAATTTTTAATATTAATCTTCCACCTCAAGTCCTTCACTACTCGATCTTTATTTGAGTTTGAAGAATCATGGGAAAGCAACCTAGTTCTAGCCGTCGAGAATGACTTAATTATGTGTGAAATAAATTTAATTTGACACGAAAAGCTGATTCAGTTCCCGCGTAGTTTGAAGGCTTTATGAGTTCTCCATTTTTGCAGATGATGGGAGGCGACATTTCTCTATGATGATGGGAGACTAGTAGTGGCTTTTTGGACTATATATTGTAATCCTAGAATTCAAATGGCTCTGGCAATGTTGATGTGTGTGTGTGTTGAGTTGATCTTTTCGATACACGGAATAAGTAGCTAGAATTCGTGTGCGTGGTTCATAGTGAATCAAATAACAAGAGTAGTTATGTTTTCTCATTTGTTCTAATCACTCAGTACCAGAGCTGCATTCTGATTTTGGTGAAGCATCACCCCTTCTAATCTCTTTATCTTGCTTGAAGTCTGCTCTTATTGTTTAGCACCATTTTCTTTCCATCTTTACAATAATCATTTTCATCCGCAATGTGCATAATCAGTCATGGAACATTCACTTTCTGCGGTGTTGTTGCCGCAGGAAAGATGAAATATTCAAGGCAGTGCTCGGGACATATGTTTAGGCAATCGCATAATATTGACAGAAGCACATTTTTCAAACGTAGATGTTATTTCGATATCTGAAGCATTGATGGAATGAAAAATTAAAATACATGTGACACTGACCATGTTACTATGTTACATTCGAGTTTAATGTTCAGAACTTCAAATCAAATTACATCACATCACATAAGTTACATTCGTTCATCACACCACAATAACTGAAAACCAACATACATCTACCAAGACAAAGAATTGCTAGTCTGTTGAAGCTTTGTGCGGTATGAACTTTCCATTTCTTCCTGCAATCAGTAAGAAGTGCAATAAAACGTATATTCATTTAATAAAACAAAGCCCTTTCGTCATAAACTTCATTCTAGGCAATAATGTTGAGCCTACGTAACAATGCATAAGGCCAGGTGACACAATCAACAGAGAGAAGAGAACACAATTAATTCAGTTATCGCCCCAGATGAGTTAGCTTGGGATTGACAACAGACGTGTATTCAACTTTTGTTCCATAGACACACCAGATTGATTGTTTTTAGTTTTCAGTTTAGAACCCAGACTTTTACTACTATCCTAGACTTTGTCCAGTTGGTTGGAACAGCTACACGGATCCAATCTATGAACAACTTTTTAACGTTATGCTATCAGTTGCCATCAACTTTGCCGTGGCCCGTGGGTACATCGCACACCACACCAGCCTATCCAACACTACACAGGATGGTATCTTCATCAACATTTTCAAGGTATGGTTCACTGCCACAAGCATTCCACACACAGAAGATCGTGAACATTTGCAGATCAGGAAATTATACCTTGCAAGATTTCAGTAGTGGCTGCAGGAATGATGACCTGAAAAATTTCACATGCTCTCCAAGTGAAGTTCGGTTTAGTTCTGTGAAAGGGCCAGACGACAATCAGTTGCAATATTATCCAAGGGAAGACAAATTGACAGGCTGGTTAATTTCAGTGGTATTATGTCCTCAAAACGTTGTGTTGTATTACTACTAATTGGGACTTTGGGTGTATTACACCAGCATCAGAATTCAGATGTACTCTCAGGGTTCCATTTATCAACATACATCATATCGACTCACCTGTTTCCTTGTCTCCTCCAACCTCTCCTCTGTTAAGTTCTTCAAAAAGCTGCATATTTGAAACAAATAGGAGTCATCAACATGCTGTTCCCAGTAAAATTTAGAGCTTACACCAGCCTAATTGCAAACAATACTTCCAAAAGGCATGCACATCCATAAGCAGGAGATTTTTCCTTTCAGAGTAAATTTTTATAGCAGCCACTTCAAGCTACATGAGATTATGTGCATCCTTACCTGGGAAAGTGTGGGAACAGTGGTCGGATCAAAGTCCTCGCAGTTTTGAGGATCAATGGGAACACAAACACGGCCTGAGTAACAAAATTATGATCATTTCAATAAAGAAACTATCTAAAAAGCTGTGATTTATTCTATATATGAAGGAATCCGACAGCAACCATAGGTAAACAGCCAAGGAAATAAGCCTGGTATTCATCCCCCTCTCATCACATGTCGACAAATGTAGGAATTATATCCATTACACTAGTCATAAGCCAGCATTTTATCTTTCATACTAAAGTACCATTTGTTGAGCTAAAGATGTTATTTGGAGCTCTTAAATTTGAGGTTTCATGACTATACCTACTGGAAATTTGAAAGCGAGAAAGCTTGGCTCAATATAAGATGTCTTTTCCCCTATAAAATTTCTATTAGAATCTCTCTTTTCTTTCTCTGAAGACAGGGAGAGTATTGGTCACTAACCTGTTTGTGGGTGTACACAGAAAGGGGCTTTCAGGAGGTGATTCATTTGTTTTGATACCTGCAACCACAAAGCATAATAACACAGGATCTTCAGCACAGATAAAATAGTTCCCCAAGAAGTACATTCAAACAATGATGGATACTAAAGCAGACTTTTCTTTTGGAGATGCAATGCGTTTTCTAGAACAAGAAGAGACGAAGACACGAACCCCAATATCAAGCCTTGGATAGGAGCAAAAGAACACAATCTCTTCGACACACCGGCGAAGTCCCTGTGCCTGGAACATGAAAAAAAAAACTATTAAAAGGCATAACCGACTACTTTTGAACTCCAACCAGACTGGGATTTATCCCACCGGTGAATGATACAAAATCATCTTTTCTGGTACAGTACTTTTTGCTTGCTCGATTGTAAAATGTGCTTCAGTTGATCCCAACGTGCAACACTGATATCATCCTTGTTGGTTGAAGATCTCTTATTATCCAGCCATCTTCCTCGCAGTTCAGAAGTCACAGCTGCAAAATATCATTTCCGTATCATGTTTCAGCAATAGCACAATTGATAAATTAGAAAGTGATTTAAACTTGACTCATACATACATTCATCTGGAATCATATCTAATATCTTTTCAAATCTCTCTTCGGTAGAGAGAATATTCTGTCCAGTTAGCCATCTCTTCTCAAAGAAGTCCTTCAAAACTTCAGTATAAGCCCTCCTGTGAAAAGTAGAGCAAGGTTTAAGGGAGAAATTCAGGATTGAGTCAGGATAATCCAGCGGAAAATAATCCTTACACTAGAGAAGGATGAAGACAAAGACCTCCCAAAGACACTTTTCTGTGACTGTTCTCGCCACCCTATGAGGAAAATGCGCACGGAAAGGTATAATTAAAATGCTAACTGTATACCATGCAAACAATCATAAAAAAGGCTTGGTCGTTAATAAGGAATTACCCTGTAGACATGAAGATATTCAGCAACGGAAGCCCTTTGTTCATTTGTAAGCCTGATAGTCAAGTTTTATCTTAGAAGCTCAATGAATCAGCATGAAGATAATAGATGCCAAAACGTGAGAATTCTTAAAAGGAATTACCTTCGTGCTTTTCCATCGCATACCCAGCAATGAACACCTCTTCTTCCACTATATGCCCATAAAATATGATTGAAACCGAAGTCCTCTGTACCACTAATCATTAGCATAAGTCAAATGATAATATCGGTTATAGTCCCTAATTCCCTACATAGAATGCATTGAGTAGTGAAAACTTATTATACTAACTTGAGGGAGACCGATGAGAATACAACCCACATTAGAATTTGAGAGCTCAAAATAACAACATATAGATCATGGGTTACTCCTCATTGTCAATTGATTTTGAGATCAAACCCCAATGAGAAAGCTACATTCAAACCCCCAATTGATTTTGAGATTTAGGGTAAACTTCAAAACCATCGAGCACACAGATCAAAAGCTAGAAACATATAATTGACATACTTTTAAAATAGATATTTTGACCCTTTTACATTCAGCAACCACATAACTGTTGGTTGAGCAACACCAGCCATTCATTACTTAACTCGGAGGGAGCCATCTTTGTTATGAATATGCCACACTAATTATCAACCCAATGAGAAATAAGACCTGACCTCTAAGAGCAGTATCAATCACTTTTATGGCCACTGTCATCAGTGGCCAGCAACCAAGGCAGATATCAGCACCAGAACAGCAATGCCTAACATCGTCATAATCTGTTATATCCTGCAGAAGACAAAACAATATTGTGATATGCGTCATATCAGTGAGAGAATTCAGCAACTTGGAAAACAGAAAGTTAAAATTCCTAAAGCTGATATGGCTTACAATATCAAAGACCAATTCCCTTTCTGCTGGAGTGAAGTGACCATATGCATGTTTCTTGGCAGGCTGCAACAATCAGATCTATTTAAGATTAGACAGAGTAAAAAAGGACTATAGTATGGATTGCCTCAGAAGGTATCTGGACTTCTAGAGGGCACCATTAACAGGGTATGCATTGAAAGGTACTATAATTGAAAGAGTTCAGATAATAGTAATAAGAATACAAAACAAATTGAAATATCTTACAGGGACGTTGTATACAGCTCCAATGTCTATTTTAAAGGGGCATTTCTCTTTGATGGAATTTTCAAGTTCAGCCGCGCTCTCAAATGATTGAAACCGCATGTATATGTTATCAGCCAGAGTGTACGAGAACTCCCTACGGCTAAAATAGGACTTGTCACATGAAGGATGCTTTCCATCTGGGTTTTGACAGGAAGTCAAATAAAACACGAGTACACTGTCAAGTGCCAATTTACATACACTCTAATGTCATGCATGAACAAGCAGAGATAAATATCAAATGAAAAAAAAAAAGGGGTTACCGTTTCCATACGACATCCATTTGTACATATCACTGTGAGGGAAAAGTTTTCCTGACACAAGATTTCAAACAATATACAACCCTTAAAGTCAGAAAAAATAGATCCTACACCTCTGAGGTAACTCATGAACTCTATGTTAGCACTGAACCAACCCAATGAATGAGATCTTCCTATAAGGAAGTTTAGGAACTACCACCTTCAAATTTAACCCTTTTTTAAACCAAAGGTGGGAAATGGTATGCTTAAACCAAAATTACAACAATTCATAAGCCCTTCATTTCGTATGAAAAAAGTCCATGTACTCCCTCCCTTTATTTTCGTATTTAAAATGCTTACAAGTCAGGATGACCAGCTTATAATCCCGGATAAACAAAGCCTTAACCTTCCCCGAACACTGAGACAACAAAAAACACATAACCACCCCATAGAAACTACTACTCCATCTAATTAGTAGTACTAATTACCATAATATATCTTGAGGAAATTAGGATTGAACCCATCCAAACCACCACCTCCCACCTTCTGATCTACCGCTTTCGCCTCCTCGCCATCGATCACCATATCATCCCTTCCATTCTCCGCCCCTTCTCTCGTCATCTTCAACAATTGCCCTAATTGGATGAAAAATTACCCGCCAAGGTGCTGCCTCTGCTGGAGGAGGAGGGTGGAGGAGGAAATTAGCAAGCGTGATTCGCCGGAGATAGGAGGCGGCGGAGACGGCGGCCGGTGAGGAGAGGGTGGGTGATCGGAGTTGAGGGGGAGAAGGGGGATTAGGGTTTTGGAAGTGGGGGAAAATGATGCTCTGCTATTGTGGTTTTGGCGGGAAATGAGCGTGATTTTATGTATGGATCGTGTAGTACTATTATCAATTATCATTGACCAATACTTTTGTCCCACCCACTTATTTCGTATAGACGGGCATCATCTTGAGATATAATTTAATACGTTTATATAAATTGATATATAATTATTATCAGACGTTAATAATAGATTATTTTATTAATTCTAATCATGATTCAATTAAGTTTTTTTTATAACGTTCAGGATAAAAAATGAAACACTTCAAAATATGTATTGTTGTAAAGATAATAAAACTTAAAAAGTATACTCTGCCATCTTTAAAAATGGGCATTAAAATTAGATCTAACAAACAGGATCGATTGGATCATCCGATCTACGGATATAACAGAATGGATAATTATGTCCACGAGTAAAAAGACTCAAGTCCTATTGGGTACTAAATGTTCGACTCATTATCCATCCGTTGCGGACTGTAGTTAACCCGATCCAATAATTTATTAAAAAAATATATATAATATTATCAATAAAAGACATAAATACATTGTTATGAATTCGACCGGAATTCAAATATCAGATGGATTCGAATATCACAATTAAACAACGATCAACACGAACAAGAAATAGTTGGGGGAAACCCGATCGTCAGAAGAAAAAATCCTACAAAAAACAATGCACTAATCGAATTACTCGATTAAAAACGATCCTCTATCTATCTCTCTTGTGTTTCGCTCAAACCTCAGAGAAAACCTCTTCGTCTCTATGACTACCCTTTTGAGATCGATTATCAACTAAATCTGATTCAGAGTTACTTATAGACTCATAAATGAGAAGATATAAACTCAACCAATCTCGCATCGATCCAATACAATAGTCCCCCTGTCAATAGATCCACGCCCAAGCATAGCATAAAATTTCCTGCTTGCCTGATCTATGAACAAGGCCTGTGCCAGGGCGTGACACACCGTTACACCCAGGCACTTTGAGAAAACTCATGCGGCCTTGTCTAACGTCTTATCGGATTCTCAAGACAAAACTCCAACAATCTCTAGTTTTATTGAAGAGAACTCGAATGTCTATTTCAACTTCCCGAAACACCTAGATTGAGTAAAAACTTTGTATCCCTCTCAGATATGACCTTGTATCCCGTTTCTTGTGGTAGGGGCACTCCACCATACTCTTCATTATTGGGAATTTGAGATCTCAAAGGCGAGGCTCGCCGTCTTTGCTTCCGTCCTCGGCATCCATTTGTACCGACCAGTCAAACTAGATGATGCTCTATCACCTTCAGTCTTGTGTGCAATCTGATGATCTTTGGAACATGCGCCTCTAGTACTACATGAGCCCTTCACAGCTCGCACCACTCGTGTTATACGTCTCAAATGTAATCTAGACTTCGTAACCTTGCCTTCATCAAATCCGATAACTGACTGAAACTACATTATCTGTACGCGAACCCCTTGAGACTGTGTCACCTAATCCATCCCTCGGCAACTTGACACTCCAAGGTTGGCTTCCGTCTCCATTCTCGTGTGAGTGTCCTCAAAGCATTGTCTCCTAGGCCGCGTTCACCAAAACCGCGTTCCTAATCAACTTAAACTGGTTGTCAACCTTGTAAGTCTTCATCATGACCATGACACCTCTATATATCCTCATCACTCCATCCTTCACGAACATCCTGCAGCACTTGATCAGATTCTATGTCCCAACTGAGGTTAGATTTTTTCCATATTAAGAACAAATCTCACACCTTCCAAAAAACGAACAGTCTCATCAAACAACTTGATCTTAACTATATCTATTCCAAGAACCTTACATATCTCACCATTACCCATATGTATAACACTTTCAATACTGGGTACAAATTCGTGAAAAAAATTTATACTCCGACAAACATGAAAAGAACATCTTAAATCAACAAACCAATCAGAATTGATATCTTTTCCTGCCATATAATCTTTCTAGAAATCCGATGAATCTAAGATCATGTAGAACTCCATCTTCGCTGTCATGATTCCCTTTTGCCACATTCTCAGAACTTGACTTTCTCCCTCTATTGTTATTTTTCGAACACTGCATCGCGTAATGTCCTAACTTATGACACTTATAGCACTCCACGTAAACTTGTCTTTTGTTCTCCTTTTGGACTTGGACCTCGTTACTAAACCTTCACCTTCATTGACCCGTATCGGGTTCAACTTACTCGCATCAAGCACCACGGGAGTCACATTCTCAACCTTCAAATTGTCTTTTCCGACAAGTAAGGTTGTCTTGAGCGCAGCATAGGAACTAGGAAGCGACTTCAATAGAATCAACGCTTGATCTTCCGGATCTACCTTCACTTCTAAAGTAGTTAATTGAGTCACTAACCTGATGAATTCTGCTATGTGATCATTCAAATCTGCTCCTTCCTTCATCTTTAAATCAAACAGATCTATCTTCAAGAACAGCCTATTGACAACGATTTGGGCATGTAGATCGACATCAGTTTCTCCTAGAACATCTTAGGAGAAGTCTTTGTTAAAACCCAGTATTTCACTTTTAGCGCGAGATTCAAGCGAATGGTATCTATTGCCTTCTCTTCCCAATTTTCCTTCTTCATGTCAACGGATTTTTCTTCTTTAAGTGCCTTCTACAATCCCTGTTGGATTAAGATATCCTTGATCGTACTCTATCATATAGGGAAGTTTGTCTTCCCATCGAACGACTCGATCTCGACCTTTCATTGTATTCATCATCTTCTCGTCTGCGCAACTTGCCAATTTCGAAAAGGTTCAATCTTAATCAAAGATATGATCTTTATTATAAAGATATCATCTTTTCCTTCAAAGATCCAAACTTTCCTTGCGTGATGTAACCTAGAGCTCTGATATCACTTGTTACGAATTCGACCCGAATTCAACCCAATAATCTGATAGATCCGAATACCACAAATCTTGTCATTGTAAATAGAACTCTATGCATGTACTTCAATAATTGTAGTTGTTGCCATTGAGCTTTTCAAGTCCATATGAAAAAATTCATCATAACTTCTGGTCTCGAACTAATCGGACTTTCGATCTTTCTCCCACTAACAATCTTTGCACTGATATAATTAGTTGAGTTTATAAGGATGAGAGATTGATTGAAATAAAACGTTTTATTGATTTTTGAAAATAACACAACGTTATGTCTCTGAACTTCTTAACTCAATGAAAACATTATATATTTTATGGATACAACTCATCTTACAACAGTTACATAACATTACATAACCCCTATTTATACTATCATCTTCTCTAATGGACAATAAGAGTTACAACAATCCAATGTCTAGAAGAAACTTTTTAGAGTTGTTGAAGAATAATACTAAGAATATTTTCATAACACATTCTAAAAAATATTCTAGAGCCTATCTTTATAAAAAACTATACAAAATATCTAAGAGTCATGTTAAAGATCTCGGATGTGTGCTTTATATTATATTTGGGCTTGGGCATGGAATTGGGTTGGTGTTGTCAACTCCAACGGTCCATGTCCATATCGTATTATCATGCCAAGAGTGAAGAAACTCAAGATGAGTAATAGCAGAAGCAAAGCTGATGCGTCAAATTCCCTCTCATCAACAGTTGATACGATGTACTGTACTTATTTCATTCGTTCTTCTATCCATTTAGATTTCAGGTCCTCAACAAATGGGCACAAAAAACGCAAGACTTTTGTCGCTTGCTAAAATAATTTTGAAGGCAAAAAACGCAAGTGTCACATTTCTTCAACCCCATAATTTTAAAATAATTTTAAAAAGATGGCCTTTCAATTTCCGTGGGTGATGGGAGCTGAAACCAGCTCCAGTTGCGGCTGCAATTCTTCACAGTACCACCCATTGCTTGTGGTCGGCCGGCCGACGGCCCGTGGCAGCAACCGCGGTTTGACTACTGCTCTCTGACATCGCAGGACCTCATAATCACAAAGTTCTCAAATACTTTATCATGAATCATAAAATTTATTCTGATATAAACTCGAAATAACTCGATTCAAGAAACAAATATAACATAAATTAACATTGTCAATATAATCTAATGAGAGAAAAGTCTCTTAACCCATCTCACATTATTCTTGTTTACGATAAGCGTTATCATAAAGATAAAGTTAGAGGTAATTAGATTCGATGCAGTCGTGCAACAGTGCATAGACATCAGAATCTGGTTGCACACCAATAATGAAGAATTAATGTTTACAAATAATTTAACCCAATGCGTGTACGGCACCACCTCCCCGATCCATTTTCCGTATATGATTACGGTTACCTCTTCAAATTCTATTTCATCTCCACCTTCGAATAAAAATCACACACAGCACATAGAAAGAGAGACATCAAAGAGGGGACGAATCTCTCCCCCCTCTTCCTCTCTTCCTCCCTTCTTCTCCATCACTACACAAATCATATCCAACCAAAATTCAATTCAATTAAAATATAGTAATTTAATTTCTGTATATATATATTTTTAAGTTAAATTATTATTATAAAATACTATGGTTTACGCCGCCGTGAACTCTAATTCCTCCGGCGACATCTCCGGCGGAGGTGTGGTGAGGGGATTGAGGAGTCTGGTGAGGAGGAAGCAAGTGGATTCGGAGCGCCGATCGTCGTCGAGTGGTCAACAGTTGGCTAAGGCGTTATCCGTTCCTCACCTCATCGCCATTGGTAGTTGATTTGAACTTTTTTTCCGGATTCTGTTTGTTTGATGTTTCTGGTTTGATTGTTGTGGCGGTTGTTTTTGTGCGGACACTTGTGAAGTTGGATTGGTTGCGGTTGAGTTCGATCCAGTTGGTCGATTTTGATTTGGGTTTGTGTATTGGATTGGATAGGTAACAGACTCATAGTTATTGGATTCTCTTACCTGTAGATTTCATTGTATGGCGAATAGTGAAGTTCATTTTACTCTCGCGAACAGACTCATAGTACATAAACTGGACACACGCCACGGTGTGGTATAGACGCACAATCCCTAAGTTCATTTTTTCTTCTGTTATTCCTGTCTATACACGTAGGAAAATTATTATGATTATGGTTCTGGTAATTATAGTCATGTATATCTTTCTCTCACAAACAATGCTTTAAAATGAAGTGCATAACAAGGACAAGCTGATTTGAGTTCAGTTGTAAACTTTTTAGAACACCCAACAGAATGCAAGCATGTGTGTGATAGGAGGACCTTTTGGTAGTACTATCATGAATGTGTGTAAGTTAATGGAACTTTGTTTGTTTGTTGTTGGTTTAAAATACATGCATATTTTTTCGACCAAAAAAAATACATGCATATTTAAGGCACGTTATCTTTGATTTTTCATGGCAGGAGTTGGTTCTACCATCGGAGCTGGTGTTTATATTCTTGTGGGTACGGTGGCAAGGGAGCATTCGGGGCCAGCACTCGCATTCTCTTTCCTCATAGCCGGTATAGCAGCTGCCCTCTCCGCCTTCTGCTATGCAGAGCTTGCAAGTCGTTGCCCATCAGCAGGGAGTGCTTATCATTACTCATATATATGTGTTGGTGAAAGGTAAACTTCCTGTTATTATTGGTTTTGAAGACTGGACTGCTAGACATTCTATTCATCGAAATTCATCTACTGCTGTCTGGGAAAATCTCTGACCTAATTTTCACTGCTTGATAATGGTGCAGTGTTGCGTGGTTGATTGGTTGGGCTTTGATATTGGAATATACTATAGGAGGCTCCGCAGTGGCACGTGGCATCTCACCGAATCTGGTGCTGCGTCATGCTCTCTAGTGCTAACTGTTCCCAGTATAAAAGCTTTTTTTTTTCTCCATTGTTCGAACTTTTGAGTTGCTAGTCCATGGTTTTGTTGAATAGATCGTCTTATGCCTGGTTTCACTGTTGAAAAATTGTCAATGTGACTTAGTACTTCACAACAATCTCAACATTTGAGCAGAACGTTCCTCATAGATTCTATTACATTATTTAACTTACCATGTTGACATCTTGGGTGCTATTTTACTTTGTGACAAATTGTAGAAGTAGCAGATGGCTCTTTAAGTATATTATACAGATTACGGTTGGAAATAGTTCCCCACTTGATAGCTGAAGTCTTCTAGTAGAAAACCCAGTTCTTATTTTGCTTTGCTCTTGCTCTCTTTATCATTTTTTTTTTCAAGATTCTACATTTTGCTAACAGATGAGCGTATTTTTCGTATTGTTCAGTAGCATGTTTTCTTTGCTCGTTATTGCTATTTACCATCACCATAATGGTGCTTTTATTCAACTTATGGTCAATCCTTCTCATGTGCTCCTGATTGTTTGTATGGCATGTCTCCTATTATTCCTGCCATTAACCTTTGCAGCTTCCTCCTCGAGTTGGTGATTTTTTTGTTTCTAATTGAGTTGCTGTATTATTCGTTTCTTAATCTTTTGTTTTTCTTCTCAGGCACTGCTTTTCGGTGGGGAGAACAGCCTGCCTATTTTTCTGGCACGACAAACTATCCCTGGTCTTGACATTGTGGTCGATCCATGTGCAGCAATTCTTGTTCTCATTGTCACAGGGCTCTTGTGTGTTGGAATAAAAGAGGTAAAACGTTTAAATATTGTGCATGCATGCCTCTAATACTACTTTAATGACTGGTAAACTGCATTTGTTCACCTTTTTAATCAAGTACAAAACTCATGCAGAGTACTCTTGCACAAGCCATCGTCACATCTGCAAATGTATGTGCAATGTTCTTTGTGATAGTTGTCGGTGTGTATCTTGGTTTTAGAAGCGGATGGCCTGGATACAAGCTTTCTACAGGGTAATCAACAAGATATTCTTTTTCAGACGTTTTCTTTGTTGTGGCATCATTTTCAACTCTTTAAACTTTACTTCAGTTATTTGATTCTTTTTACTGGCTGTTTGATGTATTTAGGGATTTTCCTTTCGGTGTGAATGGGATGCTTGCTGGATCTGCGACGGTTTTCTTTGCGTATATTGGTTTTGATTCAGTAGCAAGTACTGCCGAGGAGGTATAACTTATCTTTTCTGATTTTATCTACACTGCACTTCTGAGGAATTTTCACAATTCTAAGATGTCAATTTTCACTTTCTTTGATAACCAAAATACTTCTGTCCTTGGAAATTCCACATTAGTGCCACTATATGCAGTTTTGATTGAAAACAGCAATCTCAAAACACTAAATACGTTATTTCATGTTACATAAAACTTACAGTTCCCGCTATCTTCTTCTTCATTTTTTTTTTTTTTTTTTTACAGGTGAAGAACCCACAAAGAGACTTGCCACTTGGAATAGCCTCTGCACTTTCTATATGTTGTGCTTTGTACATGCTAGTCTCTGTTGTAATTGTTGGTCTTGTACCTTACTATGAAATGGATCCCGACACACCCATATCATCCGCATTTGCTACTCATGGGATGCAGTGGGCAGCGTAAGTTGACTATAATTTTTTCTATTTTCTAAGTGGGACAGTTCCTCGTACTAAGTAATATTTGGGTAACAATTGTAGATACATTATTAAAGTAATATTTGGGTAACAATTGTAGATACATTATTACTGTTGGAGCCGTCACAGCTCTTTGCTCGACTTTGATGGGATCACTTCTGCCTCAGGTTGGTTCCATGGAAAGTGAATTTACCATTGATATTCAGTTAGATATCCATGCTTCATTCTTCAGTATTTCATGCTTTGTGGAATCTCTACCATAGTACAAAGATTCCCATGGACGAATCTGAAATTTGTTCCTTGTGGCACACTTCCATTGAAAGCAGTCTTTTTATGCAGTAATCATAATGTGTGGATGTCCTGTGTATTTCAGCCAAGAATCCTGATGGCAATGGCGAGGGATGGCTTGCTACCATCCTTTTTCTCTGATGTCAGTAAAAAGTCACAAGTTCCTGTAAAGAGTACAGTAACAACAGGAATTGTGTCAGCTGTTCTAGCATTCTGCATGGATGTTTCACAGTTGGCTGGCATGGTAAGCTGTTTTGGCTTGCATATGATCCTGTGAATATATGCAGATATCAGCCAAGTTCCTGTATTTAACTCGTCTCCAGTAGCTAGATTTCTAGATTTACACGAAATTTCAAGTTAAACACCACATTGAGAGCTTTGTAGTGAGATGCTTGTAGCTGTTTTCCTCGTGCAGGTTAGCGTTGGTACTCTCATGGCATTCACTATGGTGGCCATATGTGTGTTGATCCTGAGATATGTCCCACCAGACGAGGCGCCGGTTCCATCATCTTTTCAAGAGTATGTTGATGCTGTTTCAGTGCAATATGCTGGTTTGTCCCCTGCAAAACTCGGCACTGTCAAGGATGACACTGTGCCTCTTATTGACAAGAGTGTTGCTGTCACTGTTGACTTGCCCATTATCTTGAAACAAGTAGTTCAAGGCGATTGTGAGTTCCTAGCGTTTTCCTTGGAAGTTGCTGTTGCCTTGTTTTAGAGCAGTTATATTGGTTGGATTTAAAGAAGTGAGTGTCAAAGTAACCTTGAATTTGGATTTCTTCCATGTCACTTATTCATTGCAGATACAGTTAGTGACGAGAAGAGGCGAAAAATTGCTGGGTGGACTATAATGCTTACATGTCTCGGAGTGCTTCTCCTCACATCCATAGCTTCATGTGTACAACTTCCCAGGTGAGTGCAACATTCATTATCTATACCATCTCCAAATGTTAATCATATTGTTAGCTACAACATTTGAGAAATGATCTATTCTGATATCAACCATTATAATGAAACTTGTGGTTACCTGTATGCTTGCTCATGGAAAAGCCTCTATTTAGACGTCGTGTTGGATCAACTGTGGCTCCTTATATCTGGGTGTCCTGGATGTAACTGGTCATGGCATTATGGCGTTCCTATAAATTTCAACCCATTGCACTGTTGTCTTCTTGTGCTTCTGGCTTTCTTTATGATATTCAGATATGCTTATGATCTATGTTTCATGTCTTTTTCACAGAATCATGCGGTACCCGTTGTGCACAATAGGTGGCGGCCTTATTTTATCTGGATTGATTGTGCTTACATGCATAGATCAAGATGAAGCAAGGCATACCTTTGGACATGCTGGAGGTACATGCTGCCTGCTTGTTTAGTAACCTATATTAACTGATTGTCCATATTAACCTATATTCCAATCGTTGACATCTTTAATCTCTTAAAACCAAGTGCATGGTTTCATTATTATCGACGCCTTTAAAAAAACTACTAGCTAGGATCAGTCTTAAAAATCATCTTTCTTGGTTTCTTACTATTGATTTTGAATCGGTACATCCTTATGAGTGCAAATGGACATAGCAAAGCCTATGAAACTGGGACTAGAACCAATGTTTTCATCAGGATAACAGTGTGCTATGCACTATTGATGTTTTGGTTTGGATGCCTCAGGTTTCACTTGCCCATTTGTTCCGCTGTTGCCGATTGTGTGCATGTTGATCAATGTCTACTTGCTGATTAATCTGGGGTATGTATATTTCATTCCATCACTCGCCTTTCCCCAATGTAAGTTTCTAGGCAGAGAAAATTCTCAAAGCAGGTGCTCTAATGTACCATGATACTTTTTTATAATCTGTGCATGATACGAGCACCTCATCTCTTGACTTTAACCTATCTTCTTAATCCGTCATCTTTGCTAACGTATGCTGCAAAACATGCAGAACTGGAACATGGATGCGGGTATCAGTTTGGCTGTTGACAGGAGTTGTAGTTTATGTTTTCTATGGACGAACCCACAGCACATTGAAGAATGCGGTTTATGTACCAACGACGCATGTGGACGAGATCTATAGCATCTCTAGGCAGCCTCAACCTTGAATCCTAGGTTTCCACTGTGGAAGCCACTGTATTATTTGTAATATCTTGATGTAAAGTCAATCATAGAAATTATTGCTTGTACCTGGTTCAAACCAGGCCGGCAGCTCAATATCGAATTGAGCGGTGCTGTGCCCTGTACAGAGATGTTATCCCATGTAGTTCATTACACTTGTACGGTATAATATTGAAGAGGGATGTATTTTCAACTTCTCAAATTGTGGAGATTGATTGAATTGTTGAGGTGTAAACCGCTTCATAAGAAACAGACCTTAGCATTTTGGTGTCTTTGTGTTCACTCATTGGGTTCAGGTCAGTAAAACTTTAAATTTGTACCATCTGTGAGATCAAATACTCTCCTGAAACAGACCTTAGCATTTTGGTGTCTTTGTGTTCACTCATTGGGTTCAGATCAGTAAAACTTTAAATTTGTACCATCTGTGAGATCAAATACTCTCCTTGCTCGTGCCGTGTTCTGTGGCTGTTGGTTACAACAGGTGCCTATTTCCCTTGTTATTCCACAATTCGTTTATCGCCAAAGCAAAGGTTGGCCATCAGCCGCCATTTACTGATGTAAAACTTGCTCTTTGATCAGGGATCCGACAAACTTTTGCAAGGCAATGAACATTCGCTCCGTTACACTTCCTTCAATTCAAAGAGCTGATTAGAAGTTAGAAGTTGAATATATTACACCGCAAAAGTATACTACTCTTTATTATGGCAACAGATCCTAGTTTTAACTAAATACAAATCAGCATAGTGTCAATCAGGTGTTATACAAGTAGCTGATATCAACAATAAAGCACACAAAGCAGGGTTGCATAGTGGACAAGTTTGACATTGCACTACAAAGTCCAAGAAAAGAAACTAAACTTTCAATCTTCTTCTCCTTCGGCTGCAGCTTCTTTCAGCAGCATATCAGTGGACTTGGATTCACAGCTTCTTCGCCAGGTTTTCCCTCCTTGCCCAGCCAAACATACAATAATATGCTTGTAGCAACCTAAAACAGTCAATCAAGTTACCTGAAGAAATCAAAGCGCACATAGTTGGGAGACGGCATTTTGCGATCAAAGACAACCAGTTCAGGTACACCTTTGGGTCACAAGACAGAAACCAGAGTTGCAAAGTTGATTATCGCAGCAGAACACAAATCTATTCGTCAATAATGCTAATTCCTAATAAAGAAGAGCATATCATACGACAAGAGCTTTTGAATAGACATTACCAAATAACCCTGTCAGGGTAACTATGACAAGAGCTTCATCTGGACATGAGTCCATAGCTTATAACACCTCATCACACAGGGCAATGCTACAGTCAAACATCTTATCTTAGAATGCTACTAAAACCAAACAAGTATTGTGAAAAAAATATAAAAACATGAGGTTTATTTTTAAAATCAATTGATGATAAGAGAAAAGACGTATGATCTATTTATATTGCTGTAAATTTTATTCAAACTTGAATGTGGGTTTAGGTAAATGAGATTCACTCCTAAAATCAATTGATGATAGGAGAAAATGTCCATAATCGACTTTATCTAAATTTCAATATAGATTTAGTATCTCTGACAAAAGATCCCTGTCAGGGTAACTATGACAAGAGCTCCATCTAGACATAAGTCCATAGCTTATAATACCTCATCATACAGGGACCCAAAAATATACTATCACAACAATGTCCAATCCACAATATCTTACAGAGAAGAACACAATGCACAAATCGAACACCGGAAACTTGTACTAATTCTCAGTTCTCATTGGCAAGTCCATCAAAAAATGATCACAACAACACATTTCATTAACCATCTAACATAAAAGATCAGTAAAAAAGACCTTGTCAAGAGTAACTATGACAAAAAGCTTCATTTGGGCACACAAGCTCATAGCTTAGAGTACCTCATCACACAGGGAAAATGAAAGAATGATCAATTTCTTCAAAAATGTTGGAGACTTGAAGTAAATACTCAAAATGCAAACTCAAATCTTTTCATTCAAATTGAATAGAAATATCACATCTTTGAGAAAATAACTGACAACCCAGCTACCAATAACCACAATGGATCTGATTAATCTGCATTCGAGTCCGGTAGAACCCACAAATGCTATGTTGTGAGGACCCACAAGAATACCACAACTACAAGATGAATCAAAATAACAGGAAATATGAAAGTGAAAAGGGGGAAAATGCGATGGGGTAATATAGGCAGAGAATTGATTAGCAAGTTGGAGGCGGCTAGGGTTTATATGGGACACAGGCAGCCAGCTGGGGTTTACACCTAACGGCTGAGATATTCTGCATGTGAGTGGGTGATACAACCTCATAATGAACTAATCATGGGAAGATTATCGAGGGAAAAATCATGGGAAGATTTAATAATAATATTATATTATAATTATATTATTTAATATGTATTTTGAGGAATTTCGTTATTTGTTTTAACAATGTAAGAAAATTAAGTCATTAACGCAAAATTGAATTACATAACTTAAATTATCTTTATTATTTTATTATCTCCGTCCCAATTTAATGACAACAATTTCTCATACGAGATTTTATGTTTGTGTTGAATTTACGTGGAATTTGATAAAAAAAAAATTTTTTAGAGGTAGTCCCGTAAGCGTGATTTAGAAAAAAGAATGAGAGAGGAGGAAGAAAATGATAGAATAGTTTCATTATAATATTAATGTGAATTATATAACTTAAATTATCTTTATTATTTTATTACCTCCTTCTCAATTTAATTAGAACGGTTTCCGATACGAGATTTTATGATGGAGTAGTTTCATTATAGTATTAATATGAATTCATTACCAAATAAAAAATAATAGAATTGTTACATTTATATTTGGATAAAAAAATGTTATAATTAAATTAGGACGGAGAAAATACGATAAGGTTACGTAAAATGATGTTCCATTCTTTTGCGGATGATTCGTAGCATGAACATGTTTATCATTTATATATCCAGGAATATAATTAATATCGGACGGAGAAAGTAGTGAAAAAAAATGTACAGAAAAAGATTAAACAATGCACCCTGAATTATATGGTATACCATTACGAGTCATATTCGTTCTATAGTTGAAGAATTTAAATTTTTTGTGCAACCTATCGTATTTCAGAAGGCTAATTCAAGCTCATAGCGACATAACTTTTCCAATATGAATTCAGCGGTGTCGATTGTTACTTCACCTTTCCTTTTGGCACTAACAAACAGAACATCCAACAATTCGCCTGTGAGATTCTCCATTAGAAATCATACCAGTGATTTGTCTTTCAATATTACTCAACATAATAATTCTTGCCATTTTTCATTGATCATGCAACGAAGACCGTGCGTGCACATTCAAACTCGGTCTGAACTTGGTTAAACTTGAAGTAAAAGCGACGAGAATGAGATAAGTTTTATCTTATAAGTCAGTGTGCCTAATCATCAATAGCGGAATCTCAAAGTTTTATCTTATCGGTCAGTATGCCTAATCATCAATAGCGGAGTTGCCTATATTACATCCGAACTCGCAAACAGTGCATACCAACTAATCACGCTTGCGCCTGGCAAAAGGATCATTCAAAAGCACACTGGACAAAACCATTCATTCTTGATCAATGCGAAAACTCTTGTGGCATATTTTTCGGTTTGTTCATATAGTATATACTTTGCTTTGATGAATGGAAACTGACGTACAACTCTGCTAGAGAACCAAATGACTATACAGCACGAAGTCGCAATTCCACCTCCAAACATGCCATCTGTTCTTGCATCCAGATGTATCGTGAAAATTTTGACCCATAAGGAAAGAACTCAGCATTGTGCAGTGTCCGAGCTGTAGCTGCGAGATTCCCTACAACCACCTGATATCAGATCTCATTCAGCATTGCTACAACTACAAGAGAAACCATAAATATGAAAAGACGACTCACATTTCAACCGAGATTACTCACCAAAACTGTTTTCACGGGTATCATTTTACTGATCAGTATGTACTCACGAGGCCTATGCCAAGCTCCTCGGCTAGCTCCTCCCAAACAGGGAGGAGGGTCATGAAGATGAGCACAACGGAAGCCACAACACTGGCTTTCCTCCAAGTTCCAACATCACTCACGTCATTTAAGCACGCTTTCTCTGGAGTTCTCTGAAAAATACTTCTCTCAAATTAACAGAGGCATCATTGATAACCCACATGTACAGGGTTGCACAACAACATAAGCGAATCTAGAAATAGAAAAGGGAAGTCCCAATAACCAGAGTATTATTTCACCTGACAAATCAGTGTGTATAGAGCCCATGGAAGAGATAAAGGTCCACCCAACTGAAATTTCAGAAAAATGTCAAAAAAGAAGCATTGTTAGAGCTAAGAATAAAAAGGCACATGCTTAATGAGGAGCAAGTTTAAGCTAGAGTCAGGTGAATACCACTCCTAAACCAAGCAGCACGTACGTTGTCAAACCCGATGCAAGAAGCGCATTCTTTCCAAAAGCACCCTGACAAAGGAAAACAACAAATGAAACACGTTTGTATAGAAGCTAATAAGGTGTTTCCTGATCAAAAACCATATAATACAGCTAGGCTCTACTGAAGCACATATTTAGCAGTCTACATAACATAGTCAAGGAACATGTAGTTCTATGTCTCATGGCAAGAAACCAAACCACAGTAGTCCATCAATTCGAGTGTTTCATGGAGCCAATACAGGAATAAAGCATAGGTACATCTATAAACAGGATCAATGAAAAACATTTAGTTTCTTAAAAAGGCCAAGACTTTCAACGGTAGAAACTTTACGCATAACCACTAGTGGCTTAGGAGAAAGAATCTATATTACTAATCGCATGAAGTGTATGGTTCCCTGACAAAGCAGCCTCTAGAGAAGCACTCATTCTTTTTTCAAGTGTCCCTCTTCCCTGCTTATCTCCCAGTTGTTGTATAGATGATAATTATCTTCAGGCTGAATGTTATTATTATTAAGAGTCAATTTTTCATATATCAAAGTTCAGAAACAAGTACCGTTCACTGTATTTGTAATTTGCTTACTCGATTGCTTACAAGAATGTCACCATATTAAGCTAGCTAGTAAGCAGAATAGAAGAGAACGGCACTGGAAAATCAACTCAGCATTGTGAACCATCAGTCATCAAACAAGAACAAAAAACAGAAGTACCTGCACTGCTCTCCCACCATCTAGGCACCCAACGGGAAGCAGATTGAATGCTGATGTTGTTAAGCCACACCTAATAACACATTTACACGTAATTAGCTTGAACCATGAGCAAAAAAAAAAAAAAAATAGTAACAGACTTACCAGCCAGCAATTACAAGAGGGTGGATTGACACTGTGGAAGCATGTAAGCTGCTGCATTTTGAAATACAAGCAAGCAGTCAAAACACCGCATATCGATAGGTAGACAACAATAGTGGGATGATGAGATTCTCAAGTCTAAGGTGCCAAACAACACAATTTTCCTTTGAAAGAAATCATATTGAATTTACAATTAACACATAGTGAAGCAATGACTATGAACCATTTCATCATCCATTGTAAAAACAATAGCCTGTGAACCTGCAGCATGCAAATTAAAATATACACAGCAACACAGCTAGAACCCAGATGGATGTATAGCATCATAGCATGATCAACAAGCAAACAAGTTTTGCTATAGAGGCATTCAAAAAGAAAGTAAATGAGGAACAAACTTGACTTACGCATAGCCAAGAACAGCTCTACTTATCAGCCCTAAAAGCAAAGAACCTTGAAATAGCATGCTTGGGACTTGGACGAGATCTCCTACAGCAGCTGGGTTCGTAGAGAGTAGCAGGCCAACCACAAACATTGAAAAGGACAGTGCCGCTCCAGCTAAAGGGCCAGCAAGGGAAATATCAACTTTTGCCTTCCTATCAGGAAGAAGAGATTTGAACTGCAGAATTAAGCATCTATTAGCAATTGGTCGCCCATACAAGATTTATGAACAAGTTCACAGAAAGGAAGAGAACATTACTCCAGAATGGGTAGAGAGAACATGTAGCTAGTAGCTATGAACCAGTTGGTGATAACATCAAGGTAAATTTAGATGATAAGATAGAGACCATGAAGTATAAAACTTTCTCACCTGTGTGATGGCTCCAAAGCTACCAAGCGTTATGTTTGGGATGAAATAAGGTATGCTAAGCTTTACTTTCCTCGGGAACGCTGTCAACAAATGCCCTATTTCCTGTGGTAAACAAGTCCTTCATGTAGCCATAAGAAAAACAGCAAGAACAAAACCACTAACTAAAAGCAACTAATGCACTCAAACACAGAGACGGTTGGTTAAATCAAACTTGCAACAGCCCCAAAATTAGAGAGAACAACGCCCACTCTAAGGCATTCTTACTCCACTTAGCTTAATCCTAGATCATTGTAAGTGTGAAATGGTCACTCTGTATCAGCAGGACTCTATCTATGTGGCATAAATCACTTGACATATATTTAACTTTACGAGGTTAAAGACATGATTAATTATTTCTTAAGCATGCAATGTAGGATGGGTTACTTCGCAAGTAATCAATCTACATAATTATTCAAGTAACTATTGGAAACTGAAAACATCCTCACATGAAATAGTTGAACTCCAAGCACACCATAAGACAAAGGCAAAGCAGACTCCACGAATGGAAAAAGCAGCTTCATGTCTGGCGCCTCAACAGCATTTGGATCTGTGAAGTACTTGGAAACCTCTGGTGGAAGTCGACTTAACTTCAAAGCAGGAAAACATAGCAGTTGAGCACTTTTGAGATGAGGTGCACATCATAAAACGCACTAACATTAGCATATCCATCTCAAAGCATATTTTCTCAATACATAAGGCTTATAAGCTAAGAACAAAACAAATTTGAGGATAAATCATTACGTTAAGATATTACCAAGGCACATATAATCACCATGACTGCCTTATTATTAAATCAAGAAATCCATCCAAGCTTTAAACGTCATCAAGAAATTATTTTCCCAGGCATTAGTGACCAGGGCCTGTCAGGTAGTATCTCTCACCATTATCATGAAACTCTTTCTTTTTCCCAGCCATTTAACTAACTCAATCTTTTATTCAAATGAAGGATTAGTGGTATACAGTTCCTAGCGTACCTGTGAAGCAATGCCTAGCTCCACCGAGGAACCGATAGTAAGAAGAAACAGCAACATAGCAATCACGTACTGCCACAGCGATGTAGGCCCTGGTTCTGAGACTTCTTTCCGCAGCATCCCGAAGCTAACACGGGGTCCACCACGAGGATCTGGTCCTTCAGAATTAGGTTCTTCCACCATAAACAAATTATACTTATCGCCCATGATCTGTACTAGCTTTTCTTGGAGTGTCTCAAAGACTTGCTCTTTTTTACCCCTTAAGTTTCCCAGGAAAAGAATCCCCTCACCGAGATCTCCAAACGACTCTTCTTTAGTCACCCAAAAGGTAGAGTATCCAAATAAGTTTTCTTTGATAATCTTCACATCAGCAGGATCAACCCTCTCTGGCCCAAGTAGCTCCATTAGTTTCATAGAGTCCACTTGGAAATTGGTAAAAGCAGGTCCGAGTGACGAGATAGTGGGTGTCTGAGCAAGATGAAAGTACAGTAATATCAGGAATTCAGCAAAGGCAAGTACAAGCGACAGCAAATTTTTGGCACTGACATATACTCTACAATTAGTAGATTTCATTTCACACCATAAATTATTTTTTCTCCTTTCAAAGCGAAAGCATTTTCACTACAAAAGCAACTAAACTATGAATGACTAACCATCTAATCTCTGAGAACTACTGTTACCAGTAAGAAACAGAAAATAACAAACTAAACAGGGAAGAAGAAGAAGTCAGAGAACTTCAAGCCATCCACCAAGTAACAACAAAACTGATTGCCGATGAGAACGCTTGTCAATCCTAAGACCAAAAGGTCCACATGAATCACATTCCAGAGTAACATAAGGTTCTTTCTCTTAATCATCGTCAGTAACTAGTAAAAATAATTTCCCCATACAAAATTTAAAAACTACCTTTTCCCTTGGCTACACCACATATTCAAAAATCAAGCCTTCACAAAAACAGAGGCCACCACATCATATACAAATCTTCATGCAATTGGCACACCCAAAATCACCCTTGCTGCTTGAGAGAGGTGAGACAATGACATGCTTTGTCACTCAAACCTCAAATCGCCCACTAACCACAATGCCTAACCCGAAGAAAGCCACAACCACCCCAGCTTCTATCAGCATCTTACAAAACAACTTTGTTTGTTAGCACATTCAATCTCCAAAACTTCAGTTCAAGTCATACCACCAGATACCAATGAAGGAAACCACCTCGAACTAACTATCTGATATAAACTATTAACATTAAACCCCTAATAAATTGTTGTAATCATTTCTTCCGTACACGCTTATAAATCCTCAATTTCGGCATGATCAGTCTGTTTATTGTTCCACTTTGCTAATACAGACTCCTGCAATGAAGCAGCCCTGACTAAAAAAACAGCGCATATAATCGTATTTACAATGAACGCACAATAAAAGAAAGAAGCATACGCACCCTAGTAGAAATCGACGCGGGGATATCATCCGCCTCCAGCTTCTGACTCCCGGTCTCCTCTTTCCCCTTCGTCGCGAGATTCGAGTCTTTCGATCCACCACCATTCCCTTCCCCATCACCATCACCACCACCACCACCACCACTACTAAAACACCTCAGCCTCACAAATCTTCCACTTCTCCGACTCCTCGCCCTCCTCCGACACAGATAACACTTCAATTTAGCCCCCGCCGCAGCCGCCGACGATGGCGAAGAGGTTTTGTTGATACGAATGGTTGTCATGTTGTTTGAGAGGGTGATGGTATAGGCTGAGGAGAGGGGTCCCACTGTGAGGGAAGCGGCCATGGTGGAGGGATGAGTTTTAAGATGAAAATGGCATGTCGAGGAGGGGACAGATTCGGAGTGTGTGAGTGTGGTTGAGTTCGGAGATGGAGAAATGGATTCGGCGCCGCGGTGTTTGTTAGTTCGGAGACGGTGGCTGCGGCGAGATGCCTGTCCTCCTCCTCTTCTTCTACCTATCCTGTGTGACCAGATAGATATGTTCGTAATCGCGTAAGATGATTTTCCAACAACGAAGATTAGCCATCTCATCTTTGTGGCAAGTAAAAAAAAACTAACCATATGATAAACCGTAATGATATTAGAGAGTTCGTTCTGACTAAAACTTGACTTTGGCAAAAAAATGTTACGGATATTTGTTTGGGGATTTTCTTTATGTATACTCTTTCATCTAAATCGTATATTTTCTGATCCGTCGTATCTATTTTATAATATATATATATTTTATATTTTTATATCAAATCGTAACTTACAGTATCATTTATATTTTATTATAAATTTATAAAAAAAATTATATATTATTATCGTTGTACGCATGTCAATCTTTATTAGATTCATTTGATGATAATTACCTCATATCAAAAAAAAAAAAAAAAAAAAAAGAAAGAAAGAAAGTAAGAGCACCTTCAGTGGGAGATGCTAAATATAGCAATGCCAATCCATATCTTAGCACTGAAAAGTGTAAGACTGTTGCTACAATTTAAAAACGATGTTCCAACGATATCATGCTATATTTGATTTGATTAATATTTAGTCTATTTTAATAATGCTGTAATTTAGCAATGGTGCTCCAACAATATCATACTATATTTGATTCAATTAATATTTAGTCTATTTTAGTACTGGCATAATTTAGTAATGTCACAATTTAGTAATGCTATATTCCCTTCGTTAAAAAAAAATTATAATTTTTTAACCAAGTATGCATGACGATAGAAGTTTTACCCAGTGTTGCAGAACAATCAAATATTGTTTTTTTGAAAAAATATCGTGAAACATTAATGATGATAAACGTTCTGTATTATAACTGTGTACTGTTTGAAAATTTAAGTCTTATCGTTTAGATGAATAACGAAACCCTTCAAATTACGTAATGCATAGTATAAAGAGAGAGAAATATTATAATAATTACAGATGAATTATTCAATCTACTTTGTTCCAATGATATCATGGAAAGCCAAAACATTACAAAAATTCAAAGACGGAGGGAATATGTTGGAATATATGTAATCTAATCTAATATATATCTAATTTCACAACTTGTTTTCCATTTCGAATCATCAGTTTGACAAACGACAAATCATCTAATTAAAAAAATTAACTAAAATTTTTAAGAGATTAAAAAATCTAATCAACCTTTAAAAAAAAATCTAATCTAATCAAATTCTTAGGAAAATAATTCCTGAAACCATCTAATTAAAAAAACTATAATTTTTAAGAGATTAAAAAAATCAAATTATACTTTAACCAAAAAATAATATCCACTCTGAGCAAATTCTCATGCATATAATTCCTCAAACCATCTAATTGAATAAAACAAACTTAAAAAAAATAAAAAAAATCCAAATCAACATTTAAAAAGAAATCATATCAAGTCTATTCTAATCTAATATATATCTCATTACACAATTTTGTTTGACATTGAATCATGTCGAATATATAAAAATATCAAAATCAAAAATTGAAAACGAAAAATAAAAATAAAAAGGTTTGTATAATCTAATAGAATATATCTCTAATGTGATCTTTTTTTGAAAAGGTATATATAATGTTATCTAATCTTATCTATTGCTAATCTATCTATCTATTATATATGTATATATATACACCCTTGCATGTTTACACAAAATTATCAAAATTCATGATTAAATGATTATTTTATTATGGTTAAAATGAAAATATAACGGTATACATTATACCAAAGCTATGAAAAAAATTAATTATTCACGCGATATAGTTATAGTTAATAATTAAGTTTTATGTTACGGTATTTAAACTTATGCTCAAGATTAACAAATACCAAACAATTTGGACGTCAATTTTCAAAAAACTCAAAACAGTATCTAACAATATATAAACAAAATAGTTTATAAAACATGTTAGTAATCATATTCTACTAAATATTTAATGAAACAATTATTTTACTATTTTTGTGGAATATAGCAAGGAACTCAGTTTTATCTCATAAGTTTAACTTTATATTTAATTTTTTTTCTCACTATCATTCTAAGTCACATAATTATAGATTTTTTATATTAATATATAAGCAATCATATAAATAATAATACACATTAAAGTTTTAAATAAAATTATATGAATAGAATACCTTAGATCAATTTATGAAAATGGTTAAATTTCTTAAGGAAAGCAATCAAATATATCAAATTTTATTTGAAAATTGTTAGTAGTATATGATTTATATCGGGTTATTTTTATTTTTCTAAAATGATAAATAAATTCATAATATTTTAATTTTAAATACAATTGAATGATATCCTAATATATATCTAATTACACAACTTATTTTTTATGTTGAAACATTTTTATGTCGAACTATCAAGTTTGACAAACAACAAACCATGTCATTTAAAACAAAATTAAAATTTTTAAGAGATTAAAAAAATCTAATCAACCTTTCAACAAAAATAATAATATCCAATCTAAACAAATTCTCAAGTATACAATTCCTCAAACAATCTCATTAAAAAAACCTAAATTTTTTAGAAGATTAAAAAAATCATATCAACCTTTAAACTAGAAAATAACATCAAATCTATTCTAATCTATCTAATCAAATTTAATCTAATCTAATATATATTGTATTACTCAATCGTTTTTAAACGATAAATCATTATAAAAATGTTACTTCCATTGTTATATTTAGGAATAGTTTTAGCAATGTTATGATTTAGTGTGAGATACTTGATCCATTGGAGTGTACAATTAAACAAAGATATCATATTTTAACTTTGACATACATTCTAGCATGCACTGCGCTAAGTGCATAAAGAACTGCATTTTGCATTTCATTTGGCTTGTATCATCAGAAGGGGATATCCAGAGATCATTTTGTGCAACTTTTTCAGGTAAGATTAGTGGTTGATAAAGCCCCATTTTTTCATCGTATTACAAGAAATAAAAATTATACTACATAGCATAGTGAAATAGCAACTTCTTCATACACATTATGGCATAAAGCCACATAAATTTTTGCTGAATTCGTCCTGTCCTATCTGTATCACCTTTATATTGAGAAATACAGTCAAATGCTCTCCACGAAAGAAATATAGATCCATCACTAGGAAGCACGCTAAGCTCCATTCTCAATCACATGCTTTGAATGAATTTTAACAATAAGAATGAACACAAGGCGTACAAGCATAAACTGTTATCCAGAAGTTCCGTATCTTTCTGAACTAATTTGTTCTCAAGAACTATCCAAGGACGCAATCTCGTGCATGGAAAGTGCCACGGGAAACCCAATTTGTTCACCGCCATCATACACATCAAGCAACAACGACAACTGACTCGATCGAACATACAGAAAACGTGTGGGCAACCAGCTACTAAACGTCAAAACACTTCACCTATCAATGCAATCAAGAATATGATTACTGACCCGAACATTACATTGCTACATGCTCAATATCAATACTTCATGGCCTATACTTCCTAAAGCTGGCAAAATTCCGACGAGAACTTCATCAGAGATTGCCTGCAAAAGGCACAGTTTAGTGGGTATCCCGGAAAGAACTACCAAAGGATTCTTTGGACCAAAGACGAACTCATTAAAACCTATAGATCATAAGCCATGGTCAAGCCAATAAACCTTCGAAGAAGCTAAAAAGCTACAATGCTGAAGTAACAGGCTTAGATAAACAAGGTAGATTGAATAACAAGCCACAAAGCCACACACCT
>LIEC01010282.1:0-26201 GCA_001925005.1 Drosera capensis | reverse complement strand
AATGTACATGATTCTTCAAATAGGATACTAAATAGGTATGAAAATATTTTACGGGGTAAAATATAATCAATCAATTGGGGGGAGAGGGGGAGGGGGTGAAGGAGGAGGGATAAAATGCACATGATTCTCCAGATGGGGTGCTAAATGTGTATGAAGATGTTTTGTGGGGTAAAGTGTATTCAATCATTAAGAAGGGGATTTAAATGAGGTTTGTTGTCTAAAATATCAGTCATTGCAATTGAATAATGACAGAAAAAAAGAAAAGATAAAAGATGCTTCAACTTCAATTCAATAAGGAAAAGTAGGAGAATGATCATATGAAATCTTTCTGAATTAGATCAAAGAATTCTAACTCAATCTATTTTTTTTTTCGTTTTTCAATGGATGGATAGAATAAAACTGAGTCTCAAACCTAGAAGATTCATTTCTCTTTTTCTTTAAGTGGATCTCTATTTGACTCTTCAAGATTAAATGTACATGATTCTTCAAATAGGATACTAAATAGGTATGAAAATATTTTAAGATCAAAAGATCATATATCTGTGAAGGAGCACGACTACGAGAAAGGCCACTATGTGTCCTTTCATATTCATATTTCTACTCCCCATCTCTTGCTTGTTCGATGTGATTAGCATTGAAAGCAAGTTTTGATATGATTGAATCTTTTGATTTTGACATGAAGAATTGATTCTACTTTTTGTTTTTAAATGAGAGGGGTTTAGGCTTGTTTGTGAGTTTGAGACCATTTGCAACGCTTTCCTACCTTTATCCATGTTATGCAGTACTATTGCGTTATTCTGTAATACAATGATCCGGTTTTAAACTTAAACTTCAAACATATTCCTTATATCTATTACATATATTGATTTTTAAATTTTTCGCATACTACTTTTTTATATACTTATATGATAATTATTTTTATAGCATTTCTTATGATATATAAGAATCTAAATGAATTATTTTTTTATTAAAAATATATTTTTATAAAAGTATAATTTCATTTTTTATCCAAATCAATAATTTAAAATTTTAGATTTTATTTTAAATTTTAATCATTGTTTTTAGAATTTCAAATCGCTTGCAATAAGGATAAAAATGATATAGGGAATCGATTTTTTGATTCCCTAGAACTAGGATTAAAATGGAGGATACAAAATCATATTACGAGAAATAGAAAATTTATTGGGTGGGTCATATCCCTGAATTTAAGGATAGAGAAAAAGATAAGAAATCTACTGTTGTAAGTGTTCATACTGGAGAAGGAGATACAGTAAAAGAGAATGCATTTGAAGGGAGGAGAGGGGAGGTAAAATATGTAACTTTATCTCGATTTTTTTGTGAGTTGAAGAAATAAAATGTTGATTATTTTATTCTTTTTGTTTGTGAGTTTAAAATTAAAGGAAAATAAAGTGATGAATTTATCCTTTTGCTCATATTTAAATAATGAAGAAAAGAGTATGAGTTTGAGATATGGGATGTTTGATTATATATTTAAATATGTACTTTATTTTACTTTTCTTTCAAAAATCATCATTTTGAAAGATTAAATGAAAAAAAGTAAAATTGACCCAACTTTGTTGTCTATATCCCTCATCTCCCTTCTTCCCAAAACTCAAACACACATTTTGAGAGTAAGCTCAATACAATCCGTTCCCTTTCTTCACTTCCACTCCATTTTACAACTCACATAAGGCCTTTTGTTTGTGAATTGTAATAGAAATGGAGGTACAGTGAAAGGGGGTGAAGTGAAGGGAGGAGAGGGGAGGTAGAATATATAAATTTTAACTTGATTTGTTTGTGAGTTTAGAAAATTAAGTGTAGATTAATTTACTTTTTTTTGTTTGGGAGTTTAAAATTAAAGAGAAATGAAGTGACGAAGTTAATCATTTTCCCCTTATTTTGCTAGTATTATTCCAATCATGTAGAAAACTTTATGAACTTTTTGATATAATTGCACGAGTGTTATTATATTTTTATACAGTTTACTTCACTCTATTTTCCCTTTTAAGAGAAAGTCCATTGGGTATGCAACATGATTGTTATAATCAAAATATGATTAAGATCTCAAAAAAAAAAAAAAAAAAAAATTACTCCCACGACACAACTTTTGACTTGGTAAAATTTTCTAGCTTTTATCATTTCATGTTATATTTGTCATGAATTAAACCCTAATTTGGGAGGTTTAAGTAAAGAAAAAAATAATTTCAGCCAACTCTACTCCCTCGTCTCCCATTTTTGATAAGAGTATTTTGCCCTGCAGGAGGGTGGAAGTGGAACCCAATACTCATGAGTTGATTAGAAATTCAATGTTGTTTATTTCGTCATACGACCATCAATACAGCAGAATCAGTCCAAGTCTCCTAACACGCACAGAAAATTCCAACGCGGTTGAGAAAGTGCCTGTCACATTGAACACAGGGGCCACGGCTGCGGCAGTCAATGTGAGGAAGATACCTTTCTGAACCCAGTCAGTGTCCTTGATCTATCATCGACGTGCCAAACGAAGACCAGTCATACATTCAAATTGGGAAGTTCAATCAATAAATTATCCCACCGAATTATAATTAATATTTTTTATTTTAGAATAAATATAATAATTTAATCGAGATAGGATTTAATATGTGTGTTGAATTTTTGATATAAAGATATTTATTATGTTTTTAAAGATTTGTGAGAGAAAAAAGAAAGAAAAAGAATAAGAAAAAAAGGATATTAAGATTAGTTGATACGATATACAAAGAAAATATTAGGTGTACATAGAGATATACACCCCGTCATTTTAATTTTGTTTGTTTGATTGAGTGAAATTAACGATAATTATATATGATTTTATTTATCGACCATTTATTAATATAAATGATTTTACTTAAATCACTTCATCAATCAAAAACCACACTTTTGACGGGGTGTACTAATAATTCTATATAGTATTCTTTTCATTTTATATTAATTGTTATATATCGACTCGGTACGAAAATTTATGTGAGTGTTGAATTTATATAAATTTGAATGAAAGAAATATTCCCTCCGTCTCATGAAAATTATAACAATTTGTTTTATTAGGATGTCCCACAAAAATTATAACATTTCCTAATTTAGTAAAGAATAACATCAAATCAGATACAACACACTCACTAACATCTCTCATAAATACTATCGTAAATTATACTTTTAATATTATTCAATATAAATTCAACACTCACATAAATTTTCAATGCGAATTAATTATAATTTTCGTGGAAGAAGAAAATACAGAGTAATATTATTTTGATAACAAAATTTATTGTAATAGTGAAGAGAGAAGTTAATGAGTGTATTGTAAAAGATGATATTGATTTGTTTTTTTGATGTTAAAAGATTATATTTAAAAAAAGACAATATTTATTTTGAAACGATTCAAATAGAAAAATATAACAATTAATAACGGACAGAAAGAGTAAAAAATAGGGTTGTTTTTGTATTTTTGAAGAAAAAATTTAAATATAACACTATTATAATTATTATGAAAGATTAAAAAAATATCATATTTATTCTGAGACAAAAAATAAATAAATATAAGTTTCTATCTTACTGGGAAGAAAAATACCCAACATTGATAGTTCACTGTCCCTAAGGAATGTCTACAAGAAACTCCGCAGAAAACAACAGTTAACATCCTAGTTTTACCGCACACACATTAGTCACCAAAATCCAAGAAGCAGAATCCAACAATGTTGATTATAGAAGGTTGCCAGTAGAAATGACGGTAATTGTGACGGCATAAGCTGAACTAGAAAAAGCAGGCGCGAAGATTACCAAGGTCGCCATCCGTGTACAGATGTCTCGCGAACTCGTATTCGTACGAAGAGTGCTATTCCACCAAGGCAAACCATGTTTATCAATTATCAACTTCAGGTTCCAAAAAAGTTACCATAAAGAATGCCCAAATTCATGCTATTAGACCATTCCCATTAACCAGAAATCAATAGCCTACCACCTACAATAAAACAACAGATATGATCAAGTATGGAGATCAAGTAGTCAGAGAAATGAGTAATCTCGTTGAAAAAAATCAGATATTGATAAACCAAGCATAGAACCCCTATGTTCTTTACTTCAATTATTCCATAAACTTCGCATGCCATTCTAATCTGTTAATCACGAGCAAATCATACAGATACACATTCTTTCCCTTTCCTGTAAGTACCTGACACAACAGGACATACAGAAGATCCACGCAACAATTCAAGCTCACTAACTACTTCAGATCAAGATATCTAATAGTACAACCAAATCTACTCATCAAAACTGTCCTGTTACAAACTGCATAACAATAAGAACTAGGAAACATTGCTCAGCAGAAACACTGTTGGGAAGCACAGATTAAGAAAACCATAGCACCTGAAGACCCTTGAAACAGCTTTATAATTCCTTTTAGTGCTTAGCTAAATGCTCAAGAGTGTTCTACAGAAACGAGTGGTGCTCCGCCGTCTAATACCGTTCATTGCTTTCAACGACATTGAGCTGATATCAGAAACGCCACAGAACAACCGCAGGAGAACCAGCAAAAAAAAAAAAAAAAAAAAAAAAAAAAAAAAAGCTAATGAGCGGAAACTCTTCTGCCCATACTCAACACAGAAAGCAAAAAGAAAACTGAACTATAATACGCAATGAAAACGGAAAAAAAATCGCTAGAGAAAAAAAGGGAAAAGAATTGATAATCCCATCACTCGAAACTTCAATGTGCAACTCCACAAGACCAATGATTGCATTTATTAAAGTACAATCAGATGGAACAACCCGTAAACTACATCAGCAAAGGAAAAAAAAAAAAAACAGAAAAAGAAAAAAGAGAAAGACACTTACATGACCCATGATTGTTATCAGTTTCATTGCTTTGTTCAAACAGATTATAACTACAGACCACTGGATACAAACTAAAAAGTGTCGTATGGATCCTCTCCTGATCCCTGTATACTGAACACAATCACAAGAAGGAGAACAGAACGCCTTCTACGGCTTAGAACAACTCAAACCATCCATCGATCAAATATCGAGGTTCTCCATCTGAATGCTGCTCTTGAGCGGAACATACTCGCCAAGATACCCACCAAGATGATCGTGTAGTGCGCTCTTATCGATCTCCTGATGATGAAAGCTCTTACAAACATAATAGAACACACTCTGCACCAACAAACCCACCAGATTCACAATCACCAACACACCGATAAGAAACCCACCAACGACAACCCTCGTAAAAACCGAGTAATCCCCGTCCCCGTGAACCACCACAGCCCCGAACACCCCATTGATGACCCCACAAACCACTAAATACCCGAACACAAACATTCCGGCCATGTACACCTTCCCTTTCAGCAACTCGTAACTCTTCCTCATCGCGGCCAATCCATATACATTCTCAAGAACCGACACTACACTCGCCAAATGCCACAAGGCAGTAATATAAACGTGCACGAATATAAACAGCCCGAACGCCAGCACCATCGAGACCATCAGTAACAAGGGCCTATCCGTATCCACGGCGACGATGATGAGAACGAGAATCACCAAGAAGACGACGTTGTAGGCGAGCATGAGGAGGGAGACCCAAAGGAAGGTGACGAAGAGGCGGCGAAAGACGGAGGGGATGGCGGAGATGGTGTTGGAGAAGGAGACGGGCTTCGAAGAATAAATCGAGGCGACGGTGAAGACGACGGCGGCGGTGGAGAGGAGGGAGAAGGAGAAGAGGAAGAGAAGGTAGAGGAACTGGATCGAGAACAGAAGGGCCCACTCGTGGCCGGAATCAGGGGTGTTTTGGTCATTTTGCTGTTGGAGGCGGGAGAGGATGGGGTGGGTGAAGAGGGAGTGGGCGAGGATGGCGAAGGAGAGGGGGAAGATTAGGGTTAGGGTTATGAGGGAGAAGGTGCGTGGGGAGAGGCGTGGGATAGAGATCGAGGCGGCGATGAGGGCCGGGAGGGTAAGGAGTTGGAGATCCTCGGCGGGGATGTCCATGAAGGGAGGATGATGATCTTGGATTTGGGAGGAGGAAGATGGAGGAGGAGGATGTTGACGAAGAAAGGGTGACGGAGAGATGTGATGACCTTTGGGGTGGTGTGTGGTTGAATTGATCTCCCTCGGTGTGTACTTTTCATTTTATACTTATCAATTTTGAAGTTGCTACCTTAATCTCATATTAATTATAAAAAATATATTATAATATAATATAATTGATTTAATTTTTTATATTAATTTTTTGTTAAAATAAAAAATATTATAAGAATTTTAAGATAATCGAATAAAAAAATATTTAAAAAATTGAAAAAATAAAAAGACGATGTCCACCGTCGTGAGAAACAAACGATGCCCTCTCTTGGGTGATGGGCCCAAAAAATATTACATGTTTTATATTTTTTATGTTTTATAATAATCGTAATATATTTTTGTATTATTACTTTAATATATATTAGATTAAAATACTTAATGATGTAAGGGTGTATGAATGGAGACCAGTCGGGCAGCAAAGTGCGGGCTATTTGGATTAAATTTTCATCTTACAAGGGTTAAACAAGGCAATCGAGTGTACTTCAAGAATTACAAAATGGACTCAATCAGTACGATAAAAGGGTTGATTCAGAATGTAAGGTAGTTGTTCTACTGCTATCACAGTCAATAAAGCAGAGCAGGAGAGTTCAATAGAAGATAAACTTTTCCTCACAGTGACAAAGTTGTAAGCTGGTTTTGGATAGTTTCTGATTCAAATAAAGGGGCGAGATTTTTTTGAAAGACAAGACGACAACGACTAATAAACGAGTCTTGTCTGTAAATATGAGATTTAAAGATTATTCATCGTAAAAATGTACATTCAATCTAATTGCAAGTGCACGATGTCGATCAAGTAATATAATGAATTAAGTATCGTTCTCATAAGAACTGTGCAATCAATTTAATTATTCTAATCCTAAATAGTTTCGAGGATTATGACAATGAAAATAATGGTTTTGTACTACTAACTAATCTAAGCTAGCAACAATGAATAAAATTTAGAGTTTAAATGTGCGATAAAAAATTTAGGGAATTCGATTACACAAAGATTATCAATATAGACATTCTATGTTTCTTTTACTCTAATTCATCATCATGTTGACTGTCAATTTCAATCTTATGTATTTAGCATACTCTCTCAAGCTATGATAATATCAAAATAGATATGCAATCATCTCTAGATCAATCAACACTCTCCTATTTAGTCATTAAGTTCATGAAATTATAAAGACAACATGATATCTTATGCAATTTCATGAAATTCCTATACATAGGCCAAATTCAATACTATATTCACGAAGCACATCGATGTTCGATATCATTTTATTCCAGATCATATGGAGAAAGAGTTTTTTGAGTCGGTGAAGATTGTTACAAAAGACAATCCTGTTCAACTTCTCTTGGTCTTGCTATGTGAGTTAGCAAGTGATCGTCGATGTTTGGGAGTCAGCTTAAGTGAGAGATTTATGAGGTGTGGTTTTGATTTGAAGTTGTGAGCATTTGTGGAGGAATTGACGAAGCAACAACGCACAGCCCATATGTGATGGCACTGTTGTGCGTGGTCCTTTCCTGCTTTGCTCTGAGCACGACATGACACGGTCGTGCATGGTTGTTTTTCTCATGCTCGAAAAACAATATGAGCGAGGCCATGCTTGGTGACACGCCTGTGTTATGAATATTCCTTGAAATTAAATTTAAATCTTTATTCTTTTTTTTTTTACTTATATATATCCCATATAAACAAAACTTTATGTATCATCTTTTCATAGTGAATTTCGTCAACTGTCGTGGGTTTTTTTTCTTTTCAAGGGTTTTCTCACGTAAATCTTATGTTTGTATTTTTTTAATTGTTTAATCATTGAATAAATCGATCTTTAATTATAAAAATAACTGTATAGAGGATTGATTATGGTGATGGATTTGGTGATTTTGAATTATGGTGGTAGCTTTGGAGCCCGACGATATTTATGTGCTGATGATTTGCATGCAGAGAGAAGGGGGACAATGAAAGCGCATCGTGGAGGGATTTCACGGATTCAAAAAATTTAAAAAGTTAAAACAAAAAATGGATTATGTTGTTGACTTGTTGGTTTGGTTTGTGTTTGAAATGATGAACAATGAGGATAAAATGAGTAAATTAAAATATAAAATTGAAATGAAAAATATGATGTAAATGAAAGTAAAATGAGGAGTGAGTTATACGGGGAAAGTGGATGGGGATTTTATGGCAAGTCTCCCTTAACATTTATATCCATACATAAATGCACAAAATCAAATGTTGGTATTAGGGGGAAGGAGCTGCAGTAGCTCATATTCAGACATTAGAGCTCTACGCAATCAAATGTTGCAATCCTCTGCGTTTATGAGTCCTCGCAGTCATCCATTCCAACACACACCATCTCCCTGCGTCAAAACCCTCCTCGCCCACTCCAAAGCCCTCTCATCTCTCCACCAAATCCACTCCCAAATCATCCTCCAAGGCCACGAGCATGACACCACCTTGATCTCCCGCTTTCTCAACACCCTCTTCATCACCACCAGCACCAGCACCATCACCGCATATGCCGACGCCGTATTCCGCCGCGTCCCGCGCCCAGATCTCGTCCTCTGGAACACGCTCCTCAAAGGGTACTGCAACCATTCCTCCGTTACTCGATCGCTTCATGTTTTGGTTAGGATGAGAAAGGGCGGGTTTGGTGTTGATGAGTTTAGTTTGCCGCCTTTGATTCGATGTTGTGTGAGGGAGAACGAGTTTGGGGTCGGGAGAGGGATTCATGGGTTGGTGGTGAAAAATGGGTTGCTGGGTAGTGTGCATTTGGGTACTTGTTTGATTGATTTTTATGGGAAGAGTGGGGATGCGAGGGGTGCACGGTTCGTGTTTGATGAAATGCCTGAGAAGAATGAGGTTTCGTGGACGTCCATGATTGTTGTGTATTTGGAGTTAGAGAGGTTGGGGAATGCGAGGAGGGTGTTTGATGAGATGATTAGGGAAGGTGGGATGGGGATTGGGGTTGTGAGTTCAGGGTATGTGGTTGCTTGGAATGCAATGATACGCGGGTATGTGAGGTTTGGAAATCTGGTTGATGCTAGGGAGTTGTTTGATAAGATGCAGGAGAAAGATGTGGTTTCGTATACTGCGATGGTCGATGGATATGCTAAGTCTGGTGATATGGTTTTGGCGAGGCATTTGTTTGAGCAGTGTGAAAAGAAAGATGTTTTTTTGTGGTCTGCTTTGATATCAGGATATGGTCAAAATGGCCTCCCCAAGGAGGCTGTCGACATGTTCTTGGCGATGCAGCAGAGGAATGTTAGACCAGATGAACATATAATGGTGAGTGTCATATCAGCTTGCTCAAAATTGGGTGATCTAGAACTTGCTCAATGGGTTGATTCTTATATGAATAGTGGCTCATTCAATCTTAGAAATGAACATGTGATTGCTGCTCTGATAGACATGAATGCTAAATGTGGTAACGTGGAGAGAGCTCTTACTTTGTTCAACGATATGCCTCGACGAGATCTAGTCTTATATTGTTCGATGATCCAAGGGTTATCGGCTCATGGTCAAGTCACCAAGGCAGTGTCACTCTTTTACCAGATGCTTAGCGAAGGATTAACACCTGATGATGTTGCATTCACGGTCATCCTGAATGCTTGTAGCCGTCAAGGGCTTGTGGAGGAAGGCTACCGTTTATTTGAGCTGATGAGGAGTCAATCTTCCATAGTTCCATCTCCTGACCACTACGCTTGCATGGTGGATCTTTTCGGGCGGTCTGGCCAGTTAAGGCCAGCATTCGATCTCATAAAGTCGATGCCCATCGAGGCTCATGTGAGGGCATGGGTAGCCCTTCTTGGGGCATGCAAGTTACATTGTGCTACCAAGTTAGGTGAAGAAGTGGCTGCTCGACTAGCAAAGCTTGAGCCGCAAAATGCTGGCAATTACGTTTTGCTGTCAAATATATATGCTGCTGCAAACCGGTGGATGGATGTCACTGCTTTGAGAAATCAAATTGACGGTCAAGGACTTAAAGTGATAGCTGGGAGAAGTTACACATAGAAAAGGAAAATCGAGTTGCAAAGCAGTACAGGGAGCATTTCAAAAGCGAGTGCACAAGAACAATCTTAGACGTTAGACAAAGGGATATTTTGCCTCTCTCTGCTGAAAAATGCTTTGCTGATGCGGAATACGGCAGTATGCTTTGCATTGATGTGCACTCGGGACTTGCCATAATCTGTGAATTAGATGAATTGAGGTATGACTTCGATGACTCATTCTTATGGTTTTGTACTGCTGGGTTGTATCATCAAAACGACTTAGGCTTTGAGAATGAAGTAGTAGAGTTAGTAGAAAGTTTGTGTTTGCCAGATCCCATCAGTTCCATCCTTTTTCTGATGGTTCAGAAGTGTAGACTCAGTTGACTACAACCATTCTTGTTGGCAATATGGTCACGGGTTTGACATTTCTTGAGGACATCATGAAATAGTGTCTTGTTGTATGAGAACATGGGTAAGATTCCATGCATCCTGCACGTGGCGAGTTATGTATATTGTTGTGTTTACTGTTTACTCTTTTTCGGCTGGTTAAACATTATAGGGTCAAAATTGATGTTTGAAAGCAATTATTTGAGCATCACATGGTACACTTTGTAGCTAGAATTGCAGAGCTATACTGTATCTTGCCAACTTATTGTAACGTTTTGGGGTGGTCCGGATTATTGAAAATAGCTTAATATTTGAAGCTTAGTTGTCTCGTCATGATTCCTTACAAGTTACAACTGAACCCATGTGGCTTGTTTGGCATTCTTGCTTTCCCTATTGTTGATGGTTCCACCTCTTGCTAAGAAAATAATCATGTCATGTTTCTCTCTTCTATCTTACATGCTATAAGATTTCCTTTCTTGTTGAAAGAACTTGGGCACTTCAATGCGAAGTTCTCAGAGCCGTCCTCAAACGATCAAACTCTGGCCTCCTAGTCCAAGCACCAGGATCATGCTCGTGGACCGGATCACGAAGAATCTCATGACTCCGTCTATCTTCTCTACGAAGTATGGACTCTTGAGTGCGGATGAAGCCGATCAAGATGCGCGCCAGATCGAAGAAATGACTTTTGCTTTTGCCGGTGCATACTATGAGAAAGAACCAGATGGTGATTGAAGTTCTGCTGTTCAACTCTATGCTAAAGAGTCGAGTAAGAATATGGTTGAAGTTATGAAAAGAGGACCCAGAATGATCAATAATGGTGCTGCGATGATTCCTGAAGAAGTTGGCGGCAGTGCCGATATGACTTTTGACATATCTGGAGGAGGGCGAGCTCTTATTTATGCAGTAGAAGCGGGGGATCTCTTCAAACCGCTGACTCTCCTTGGAAATTCTTACCAGAAGGTATGTTCTAGCAATAAGAGTTTCGGTGTAGATGCGGCAAATGTAGTTGGCCCCATCTTGTTTTCCTTCAAAAGTCAATTGAGAGAAGTAGATTTATCAGACTTTGTTGCTGGAAGATCAGAGACCGAGGTGCTTGAAGTTATGAATATCTTTTCGAAAGAACTTGAAGGTTGTGATTTAAGGTATACTTGAACCTGTCTGACAATGCCTTGGGAGAAAAGGCTATACGAGCATTTGGCTCGCTTCTTGGATCTCAGGAAAATCTGGAGGAGCTATATTTGATGAATGATGGCATATCGGAGGAAGCTGCCCGAGCTGTGAACGAGAGCTGATTCCATGTACGGGAAAGTTGAGAATTCTACATTTTCACAATAATATGACAGGAGATGAAGGAGCACTGGCTATATCTGAAATTGTGAAACGTTCGCCACTGCTTGAAGATTTCAGGTGCACTTCAATAAGGATTGGATCCAAGGGAGGAGTTGCCCTTGCAGAGTCGCTCGTGGATTGTACCTCTTTGCGAAGACTAGATTTACGTGACAATATGTTTGGTGTTGATGCTGGACTTCATTTGAGCAAGACTTTGTACGCGCTCACAAATCTTACTGAAGTAAACCTCAGTTACTTGAACTTGGAAGATGAAGCTGCAAAGGCTGTCGCAATTGCATTGGAAAAGTCTGCTGCTTCACTCGAAATCTTAGAGCTGGCCAGGAATGATATCACCGTGAAAGCTGCTTCTTCACTGGGTTCCTGTGTAGCTTCAAAAGAGCAACTGACCAAGTTGAACTTGGCCGAGAACGAACTCAGAGACGAGGGCACGATTTTGATAGCGAAAGCATTGGAAGATGGGCATGACCAGCGAATTGAAGTAGATCTGAGCAGCAACTCAATAAGCTGGGTTGGAGCGCGGGTATTGGCACATGCAGTAGCTAAGAACCCTGCATTGAAGCTGCTCAATATCGACAGGAATTACATATCTGAAGGGATTGATGAAGTGAGGGAAATACTGAAGAGCTCTGTTCATGTACTTGGCCCGTTGGATGAGAATGATCCCGATGTAGAAGACACTGATGAAGACGTTCAGGAGACCATGGTGGATGAATACGGATTGGAATTGAAGCTGAAGGCTCTTGAAATCAACTGATTGAATAATATTCTGCTCAAATCCTGCGGGTTGACTTCAGCTTTCATGTTGTGGTGAACTAGCTTTCATGTTGTGGTGGTTACTCCTGTAAATATGAAGTTAATTATCTGAATGTGACAGATATATATCTGACTGCAATGTGTTTGTGCTGTTTGAATGCTGAACCTTCTGCTGACAGGGTAGAAGCAGCTCAAACTGCTCTTAACAAGTAACAAAAACGAACTCCCTTATCATTATTTAAGTAGTACATTCGCAATGTTATTTGGGAGTACTAATGTATCCAAGAAGAGGACGTACACAAATTCATTTATATTCGATGATATCTGGCTTGTAGGCCAAAAAAACTTGCCATGAAGGCAAACATTATTTACGTTATTGTCGAAGGCATTGCACGAACCAATGAAACCATGTTTTGGGATGATCAAACAGCTACTGGCACCTTCAGGCTCTCCAAAATCTTGTCATCGATTTGAAACTTAATCGGCTTCTTGTCTCTTCCTATCTTGACATACTCGTCGAATCTCTCCTTCAAGTCCTCGGCGAGATTTGTGTTACTGGTCCACCCCAAAATATCTTTAGCTGCTCGTGGCTCTGCATAGAAGTGCTGCAATACAAGCTATTCAGCAAATTGGAGTATATGTACAAGCATGACCCAGTCATCCAGGCATCTCTCTTGACATAGGTGCGAGACGATAAAAATAGGATACGTGAAAAAGTGTGAGAAAACAAACGGATTGATCTATGTAGCTATTTACCATGTTACGGAATGGAAAAGCTTTCTTTGAATCAGCACCAATAGCCTTCGGATCATAATGCACTATGTTAACCGAGCGGCCAGCAGCCTGAGCGCACAGCTTTGCAAATCCATTCAGTGTCACAGCCCTGTCACTAACACAATTGAAGATATTGCTACTAGCTGCAGTTGGTTTTTGAACAGCAAGAGTAAGCATGGAGGATAAGTCCCTAACATGGGATATATTTGTCAGCTGCATTCCTGATCCAGGGATAGGTACTGGCCTATCTCGAACAATTCCTGTACATATTAGCTCATCAAGTCATCAAAAATCCAAATTCATGTTACCAGTAGGAGATGAGAACGAAATAGAGCAACCGATCTTACAACTAGTACTTCTTTACATGAGCTAGCTCAACTTACTGTCAAAAAACCACTCCTCACAGTCTTTGTTGTTGCCTGATCCAATCATGTATTGAGGACGGAATATCGCCCAACTGCTAAAAGTCTGAGCGATGTACTCCTCAACTGCAACATGGCTTGCATCAGCTTTAACCACATCCTACAGCAATGACAGATAATATTTCTCAGAACGGTTTCATGTATTTCAAACTTCTCCATAAACTTTACGAGACTACCACCAAAACAATGCCATGAGATCTTAACAGTGGCTTACTCCTTCCACATGAGGAGGTTCATCAGAAGGCTTATAGATTCCGGCACTGCTGATGTATAGGAACTGTTGTGCGCCACTACCCTTTGCCCAATCTGCCACTGGCCTAATAAGATGGAAGACACAGTCTTAGCGCATACATAAACAGAAATGCGATACCAAAACAAATGCTCTGGATAACAGGAAATGCATATCCTCCTTTCATGGCTGTGAAGACACTGATTATGTTTCATCGTGTCAAAAGGGAATAGCATAACAAAACCAGTATATGCTACATTTCAAAGGTTCACCAGTTTTGCTGGGAAACAATAACGTTCAGTGAATTCCAATCTTCTTAAGCTTCTTACCTGGCCACCAAGCAATGATAGATACTTGGGTGGTGCTTAGCTGGCTATATCCACTTCGTCACTGTGTATCAACCGATTCGGTTTAATGACCAATTATAAGCCAATAGCAGTATGAAGTCTTAGCTACCGTAGTAGATATCAGGTGATTCACGGTCGGATTGCCATATCCAAGTCCAGCATTTGATATCAAAACTATGCAATCCAATATCTACAGAACATATCAGAATTCGACAATTCCCGATCACCATGACTACCAAGATTTGAACAGCAAAGGTCGAGGCTACACCGAATCAAATCCAAGAACAGAACGGACCTGACAGCATCAAGGTCTTTGCCATTGTTCTCGAGCACGACATCGAAACCTTCCCCTCCGATAACCTTGCCCACATCAGCTGGATCTCCCCACACTGTCTTTCCCCCACCACTCACAATCTCCTACAAACCACAATAAAATCAACCAAAACCATAGACAAATTCCCAAACATGTAACAAATCATATCTACTGGCGAAACAAAAGTGATTGTGACTAGAACTTCTCGACTGTAACGAGTAATAAACTGAAACGTACACCGAATCTGTCGAAAGGGGGTTTCTTCATCTTATCAGAACCCTGATCACCAACAGTAAGGACCGTGACATCATGACCAGAACCCAGAAGCTCCTTCGCGAAATAGAAACCGATCACAGCGTGCCCGCCGCTGTTGGTGTTCACTATCAGCACCTTCTTCTTGTCCACCACCCCGCTCGCCTTCACGATCCAGCTCCTGTGCTGGCTGGACCTGATGCTGGTTTTGGCTGCATAAGTTGAAATGCTGAGGCTAGAAGAGAATGGGGAGGAGAACGAGAGGAAAGGAGGTGGAGATGAGAAGGAAAGGCGTGGAGTGTGGTGAGGAGAGGAAGAGAAGAGGGTTGGTGATGATGAGAGGGGAGTGGCCATTGCTGCTTCTGCTTGCTGTTTGTGATCTTTGCTTCAGGATCAACGGCTTCTTAGCTGAAGATAATTGAGTAGAAAAAAATGCAGAAAAAAGAACAATAACTTGGGAGTGGATAGCCGTAGTTGTACATCTAATTAGCAGTGTATGTGTGGGCTAGAGTTAGCATCTTATATGTCCGCTGCATATAGAGACAAAGAAAACAACAATCATCTACATAATTCCGTCAATTACATTGTATAAATGGGCTCAGGTTTGCCGATTTATTACTCAATGCATTGTATAAGTGGGCTCAAGGTTGTGGTTGGATGGAGTTGGAAGATCAACCAGTAGCTCATTGCCAGTGCTAGAAGACATGGAACCATGTTGACAAACTGATTCGCTGAAGTGGCACAACATGATATCATTTACAATTACATGCTTTTTCGAATCTCAGCTTTACCAGATTCACGTTAATAAAACGTCTCCAGTAAAACAAATAAGCAGTCAATCTCACATATATGAGCTAACTAAACTACTGAACACAAACGGCGAGGGGAAAAACTGGGTTAACAATCAATATTTGTGCCTTGATAACGCCTAGAGAACAATGTCAATAACTGTAACTTGAAAACTTGCTCCCTCAACCATGGATCTAAAAACCTCATTGACAAATCATGCGAGTCCACATAAATTCAATGGATGGAGGAAGAGTTTACAAGAGACTGCACTAAAACAGTTGCTGTTGGCATCTATCATACTTGAATAAAACACCATATTAGAAACAACAGCTTCCAGGCCTTATGAACATCATAGTGCCAAGGGGTCCTCAGAATAAGAAGAACCTCTTTTTCTCTTCACCGTTTTAGGGGCAATATCATTGGTCTTCCAGATAGAAGAACCCCGTACAGCTTCAGCAGAGCGGCTCACTGCGGTTTCCATGGTCTTGGATAAGCTCGAAAGGACCGTCCGAATTTCGGAAAATACCTTATCACCCTTCTCATACTGCAACCATAAAACAGAAGTGTAACAACAATCGGGAAAAGAAAGGTTAAGAAAGGGACGAAGATAGCTTGTAAAAAGAGTGACTTTCGCTGCTAAAACCAATTGCTATAAGAAGAGTGACGCATGAACTAAATATAGACAATACACTCATTGATTCCAACAATCAATCATAACAATTGGAGTTACATCTTCCTCAACATCCTCGGAAGCAAACACACTTACTATATTCTATATAGAAACTCTGGGCTATTCAGATCTCAAAAAATTTAGGTAGCATTTGAATTGATGGAATGGACCCATGAATGGAATCGTCTATTCCTTCGAAATGAAAAAAATTTATGTTTGGTTGCTTGATGGAATAGTGATTCCTTATGGAATCACATTCTGGCCAAAAATTAGTTTTTCTTTACCTTGACCAAGAAATCGCCCATCATGGAGGAAAGGGAATTAAATTTGTGATGATGGTGATGGTGACTCGACGGCAGCAGTTGGGTGGTTTCCGGCAAAGTGTGAGGGAGAGAGGAGAGTAGTCAGAGGTGGCTGGGGATTTGGGTGGTGTTAGGTAATTAGTGTTTGTGATTTTTTGTGTTATTTTGTTTTGGGGTTTGATTTTGTGGGTTTGTTAGTGTTTTGTAATTTGGGTTGAATTTTGACTGACACACCGGTTGTTCCATCCGGATTCCGACGGACGTACTAATTGCTCCCGTTAAATTCCGACGGACGTATTAGTTCCGACCGAACGTAATACTTATTCCGGTCGAAATTATTCCAGCCAGATTCCGACAGACGTACTAGTTCTAGTCAAACGTATTAGTTGCTCTGGCCAGATTCTGACGGATATATTGGTTCCTATCGGACATACTAGTTGTTTTGGCTGGACATACTAGCTTTTTTCAGACGTAGTACTTTTTATAGATGTACTACCTTGTTTTATATGCATACTTCTTGGGATGGGGTGATACCTTGTGAAAATTTATGAAAGTTAGTGGTATCTCTTTGGAATAAAATCTTTCAAGTGGTACTTCCCAAGTATTTTTCCTAAAATCAATATTTAAATAAATAAAAATTTATTTAATAATAACATAAAATAAAACGTTAATAAATAAATGAAAATATTTAAAATTAAAATTAGAACTGATAGTTGAAACTAAAATTTAGTGTAATTCATTTAAAAATTTTTTTAACTTTGATTTATAATTTAATATTTTAATTAAATTTATTTTCATCAAAATTATTTTGTGATAAATTTAGAAATGAAATTACTATATTTATTTTCAAATTTATTTTATTGGATTAAAAACATATTACCCTCTTAAAACTTTCATAATTTCATATTATCCTCTCCAAACTTCATAATCCAATATTACCCTCATAAAACTTGTGATATAGACATTTATCCCCTTTCTTCAAAATGCATTTGAAAATATCACCTAAAATGACCAAAGTACCCTTTAATCTTATCATTTCTAAACTAAATTTAAACAATTTGTATGAGCTCACCAACAAAAAAAAAAAAAAATACAGCTTTCTAGAATGAGTTCTTTTGTTTTGCTTGGTTCGAAGTATTTAATTTCAACTTATTTGGTTAGAATAATTGATTTAATTGGTTCTTGAGTTTCTATTAATTATATTGGTCTCGATTAGGAAACAACACTATCATACAAAAAGTTTTAAAATTTTAAGTGAAAATATTATTGGTTAATTTAAAAAATTAGACATACTAAATTCCTTTTTTGTTCATTTAAAGCTCATATCAATTGTTTGATTTTTTTTAAAAAAAAAAAAGGAGAGAGAGAAAGGGATATTCAGGTCATTTCAGGTGATGTTTTTTAACAAGATTTGAAAAAAGGGGGTATAATGTCCATATATCAAGTTTGAAGGGACAATATGAAATTATGAAGTTTGGAGGGGATCATATGAAATTATATATTTAAAATAAAACTCAAAATTAAAATTAATTCCAAATTCTAATTAGGATAAAGTAATAAAAAAAAGTAGTATTCCATTCTGACCGTATCAACCAAACAACGGAAAACAATACCTTGTTCCATTCCTATCTCCATTCAACCTGAATATACTATTCCATTACATGTCAAAACCATTCATGCGATTCAAAAGCAGCATTAAGGCTTTGCTATTCCGAAGAACATTTTTATACTGCCTAAGTTTCTTCATTATCTTTATTCGTAACCCCTTTGAGAAGATTGAACATTGCAATCCACCAATTGGAAGCCTATAACTGGTGCTATTAAAAAAAGAAAAAAAGCAAACAGCCCAACTCCTGCAAACAACCCCATCCAGCACCTGCAACTAATGAAGATTCTTATAAGCTTGACTTTTGCACATCCATGATAGCAAATGTCAATTTTTCAGTGCCATTCTTCTTTGTCAAATGCTAATATCTCTTTTGTTGTTCCTTTCAATCTTCTTCTACTAAAGGCAACCTCTTCCTTTTACAGCCACGTGTGAAAATAAAAAATGCAACTCTCTTGTCAGGTATTTTGCATATTCCATTTTCCCTAATACGCCCCAAATCCATCTCATTAATTTCACCTTGCCACTCCTCTATTTTCTGCAGACATAGACCTCCTCCTCACATGAATTTCTATAAGATCTGGGATATATTATACATGGTCGGTGACTATTAATTGACCCGTGTAGTTAGATAAACTTAGATCAAGTTTGATCCAAGTGAAACAGCAAGCACAGAATATTGATAAGCAGGTAATGATACATACTGCTTCTAGTTTACCAAGGGCATTTTCCAGCTTCATACACAAGTCATTGTTTGTGTCCTTCAAGGCTTCAATCTGCAGAGGATAAAGGTACAATAAATATGAGAACCCTAAAGAACATGGTACAAACATTGTTACACCACAAACAACCCAGGTAGTCCTATCATGGACAAGGTCTCGTGCGGCCGAGAAAGGACTCCGCAAACAGTATTGAAAGAAATCAGATGCCATATAGAAAGGATACCTTGCTAAGAATAACTGCCAGACTGTTTACACCAAATTCAATTTCCCAATACCAAGTAACAACTGCTTCTTATGAAACATCTTGTTATTTTTGCACCAGCTTATCCAAATCTCTAAGTCTGACTAGTGCATTGGAAATATTAACCAAACTCAGATAAACATGCTCCAAAAGCCGCGATCATGGAAACATACCCAAAAGCACCATAATCAATTTTGAGAATGGGTTCACTCCTCATGAGAGCAATTGTACGGTGCAAATGTCAGAAGTCATAACAAGTTTTCTTGAATAGACGTGCATGACCTGCTTTTGGGAGTCTGCAAACATTCTTCGAAAGTCGCCGTCAACTCCACCTGGGATTCCATTGCCATGTGACCTCAGAATTGCCAGCTAAAATCCAGGTAAGTTTCAAACTACGGAACAAAAAATGAAGTTTAAGGGACAAAAGCAAAGTCGTCTACCTCTTGCTGCTCATCATAGGATTTGTTTTCCTCCTCCTTTGGCGGTTGGTGTTCATCACTCTCGTCAAGATTTATCTCTTGAGGAATGGACTGTATCCCTAGATTCTCTACATCACGAGAAGCATTTAATACTCGCCGGGATTTTCTAACTGTGGCCGGTGCACGTTTTAGTTTCTTTAAAGAGTCACACTTCTGAAGGTTGGTGTTCGTTTCACCGGATTCAGGACCAATAGAATCTTGGTTAATCTCAGATTGAGATTGTGCTTTTCCTGTTGCAGATGGACTCATTTTTTCAAGCTACAAGGATAAATAAATTGGAAAATGAAGTTAAATTGGCATAAAGTTAGGCGAAACTCCAGTGTACCGAATCATTTTATGGCGCACAATTTAATTCGGAAATAACATCATGACAAGTATAACATCATTAATAGAAATAATGATGAACATAAAGATACAAACATACAAATTGCAAACCTCGTGGCATTGTATTGTCATACATGTAAAACCGTAAACCCAATTATGTTTCAACCCAAGAATAAAGAGAATAGCTAATCAAATGTAAGATGACAAATTGTAGAAGGTGTTCAGATAGTAATAAGTTTGAACTTTTGATAGAGCTAATTTTTCAACATGATATCAGAACACACGTGACATGAACTCATGAATTTAAATCTTATAACTCCCTTGTTAGAATGTTGGTTTGCTACTAAGTATGTGGCAGCCCAATGTTCTAGGCAAGCCAATGAAGATCATTCACAAGAGGGAGAATGTTGAGACCCTACAAAGATCGTAGGACTTCAATGATCATCAAGATTGTAGACCATTCATTGACCTGACTATTTGGTAGAGTTGGTATTTCAACCAAGTAGAGCAGCCACACCATGAGAAAAAAAAAAGAAAAAAAAAAGCTAGGACGGAGCATAAAGTACTGCTAGGAGTTCAATGATAAATCAAAGCAGATGGAGAAACCGCTGCCCCTCTTGAGGTTAACATCAATATGAATAGGTACGAGTCAAATCCAGACACAAATGTCTCAATTATCTACGTGAAGCTAAAAATCCAGTTCGTCTCTAGATCACACTAGAGATATACGATAGTAACAACGTCAAGGAACAAGCTTGGTACACAAGAAAAGCTTAAACAAGAGAAATAAGGGAAAAGATCATCGAAACGGATTCAAGTCATAGGCTGCTGTTCCGAGATGAATATCTCAACGTAGAAGACTCCCGTCACAAAACTGACTGTTGGATATGAAAATCAAGTGTTGTGTACCCGCTGACCAAATTTGAGGACGATCAAGACATCGGATGGACCTCGATCTGCTCCTTTGAACCTGACTACGGAAACCAGTTCTTGCACCAAAAACTCTTCCGAATACACTGCCAAGTTCTACCTTTTGTGAGTGTTTTTTTTCCTTGGTCAGAAAGAGAAGCTACAGTCTCCTGACAAAGTTCCACAAGTGTCTTGCACACTTAAAATCAAGGCTTCATATTGAGAGTGATATTTGGCTAACAGTGTTTGTGTGGAGTAGCTACCATGAAAAATTATGTAGCTTATATTGCTGTCGTTTGTGGCCTCTTTTGGCTTTTGGGACATCTTGATCTCACAAACATAAAAGTAAATTGCACAGCGTGTATATTTATTTGAACAATTATCTAGACAACCGCTTAGGGATCCGTCAAGAATTCAAGACTCATTAAGGTTTTTCTTGGCTTGTCCTGACATGGTTTATGAGCCCTTCTTTGTAGCTATGGTTCCTACCACAGTTCTATAAAACAAAACTCATATTATCTGATCCCCTTCAAAATATTTTGTTAAAGAAATTTCTTTGGGATTTGATGCATCATTTGTATCCACAACAAGATGGACCAGGTTCTGCGTTCATTGGCAAGAAAGAACGGTCTCGAGGGGTTAAAAAGTTCGTTGAAGAAGTATGTGTATTGCTTAGCAGGAAAGCAGAACAGATTTGCTTTTATGGAGCAACTACAAACACGATCTACGAGAGCTATCTACTTGGCTCTTAATCTCCTAGGACACTTTGGGGCCGTCTAGTACCGAATCGCCCATCTAGACCTTCATTTTTAGAGCACTGTACACGTCAAAGGCCTATGCTGTCATACAACTTAGACCGAACCACACATAATCCATTTATCCAATGAATCAATCTACCAATCCTGCATTGATGAACCCTTAACCCATAAGCCAATTTTCACCCATCTCTATTTCATTGATCCAAAGCTTACAACTTTTGAAACCCAATTCAATTTGAAGGTCAGTAAACCCATCAATCTTGATACACAAAAAGAAATCTCCAAATCATCAAGAAAAGGAAGACAAACGCATCCCAATTCACCACTTTGAGCACCCAAATCAGACATCCCAAATCAAAATTAGTACAGTGCTGTATACAAAAAAAAAAAAGACGAAGTCGATGAATCACCTTCATGGTTCGAGGTTTCCTCCCCATGTGTGATGGATTTGAGTTCTACTCAGCATAGTTAGTACCATGCAAATTTGAAAGATAGGTTGCTGAAGGTTCTCTCCTCGAAGGTGAGGATTTCCAAATAACTTCAAAATCCAATGGGTCGCGAGCAACTCGCATTTACTTCTCTGAAGAACCAGAACAAAGATTTATGGAAGCCAATTGAGGTTTTTTTTATAATAAATCTCAAAACCTTACCTTACCTATTAATAATCAAAATATAAAATATATATCTTATTATTTTATTTATCAATTAGTTATATATAAAAAATAAAACACTTCAATTCAATACTGAAAAGATAATAAATCATTCTTAAAATCAAACCAAATAACATCAAATAAAAATTAATAAGTTTGAATAACTTCTAGATAAAAAAATGTTTAAAAATAAAACATATTGATAGTTTACACATATTAGTTTATTATTACTCCGGATCAAAAGTGCAAGCTTCGATTCTTATCAAAAAAAAAAAAAAAGGAAAAAAGAAGTACAAGCTTCAATATAAGTTTAGTCATAAACTATACATGGTATCTTATGTTATACTAGCAATGTTTATCAATTAGTTATATATCAAAAACAAAACACTTCAATTCAACATAACAAATCATTTCTAAAATCAAAACAAATAACATCAAATAAAAATTAATAAGTTTGGATGACTTCTCGATAAATAAATTTTAAAAATAATACTTACTGATAGTTTACACTTATTAGTTTATTATTACTCCTGATCAAAAGTACAAGCTTCGATTCTTATCCCAAAAAAGTGCAAGCTTTGATATACGTGTGGGAGTAAGTTTAATCATAAACTATACATGGTGTAATATCTATAATTTGAAGTCAGATTGTGAAAATAAAACTCAATTATGAGCTAAAAATAGAATTGAGTTAAAATTGATTTTATATTTGAAACCAAAATAAATATAGCTATTATCACAATAAATAATGAGGATTATTTTTTCTCATTTTCTTAAGATTTGTATATTAGAAAAATTTTAATTAATGAAAAAATATATAAAACGATAAAAAAACTAATGAAGCAGTTGCTTTTTGGCAACTGCAGAAATGTTTTGCACACAAAAATTCCAATATAAAAAGAAAAGACAAGTTCAAAAATTTAAAAAATTTTAAAAAACCTTGTCAATTTCAAATGGGGAATTTACACTTGAGTACCACACTTCTAGTATATTAACGATTAAAAACACTCCATAGTTGTCAAAAAGTAGTTGGCAAAATTTTTAAAAGTTTATGTTGTGTTTGGAATTTTGATGAAAATCTTCTTTAAGATATAAATGAAAATAGGTAAAATGGAGAAAAAATTGTTAAAAATAAAATCTTTTAGATATAAAATAACATCAAATATTGAAATTAGAATTCTCTAATTTGGCTTAAAGGAGCAACAAGATCTGACCCCCGCTACCTGGTGTCCTCTACACATTTTTTTTTAAAAAAAAATCAAAAACAAAAATCTTTTTCTTATTTTTACTGTTCTCAAATTGATGTTAGAAATACTTTTTTGTGTCAAATTATAACAATAATTATATTTATTTTAGCGTTAAGGTTGGACTCTCTCTAAGAAAATAATTGCCCATAACACTGAGAAACAATCCTTCTCATGCCATGACCTACTCGATTAACTTCTCAAGGTTCGAAAAAAATAACTACTCCTTGTCTCATGAGACAAATCAAAATATTTTGATTTTTTTTTTCAAGACAAAATTTATCTCGTTTTGTGAGACTATCGAATTTAATTTTTTATAAATTTATTTTGAAACATAAATGAGTATATGCCGCATCAACCTACATTGATCAATGTGTATGGTCTTATGTTGTTATTATTCTTGGACGGAGGGAACAGATGCTTTTCAGTATTTCTCTTATAAAGATTACAACAGTTAGACTGTATGAATTTATATATGTAGTAATTTGTATCACGCAATAATCAAATGGTTTCTTTTTAATTTTATATTTTTTTTGTAAATTTTTCGTATAGTACTATATATTCCCTTTGTATCATAATATAAGAAACGGTTTAACCCGACATACAGATTTATGTGTGAATTGAATTTTTATAGAGTTTGATAAAAAAAATATTTTTTAAGCGGTAGTGAGAGTTATTGAAATAGTTGTTAGAAGAGATGATGTAATAGATGATGATTATTTTGATATTTTTTTATACAAAAAATAGGGTGAATTACCCAAACATACAAAAACTTGAAAAAAATAACAAATAGATTTATAAGGAATCTAAATTTCAAAAATATAAAATAAATATATCTCATTTAAATCTCTAACCCTACTATCATCCAACAGTCGTCGGATCCGGCTACCCACCATCGGAATGTGGAATGTCGTCGAAATCTTCATTGAAACTGGCCATGTCGTTGGAATATGAAATAGAACTTCTGGATAAAAAAATCAAAACAGAACTTATGATCAAAAATGAAAAAGGGCATCAGTATAAAATGAAACAGAGCTTCAGTACAAAAATAAAATATAACGCCAGTACAATATGAAACAGAGCACATGAACAAATGACACAAAACGCATGTACAAATTAAAGAGCATATGAACAAATATAATAAATAAAACATAGTAATAATACGAGACTATGCATCATCAGATCTCGACATCACTCAAAAAATAAAACAAAACGCATAAACAAATGAAAGAGAATGCATGTACAAAAAATGAAATAGAACGAATGAACAAATGAAATAGAGTGCACATACAAAAGTGAAACAGAACACATGATAAAAAGTGAAAAAAGAGCACCAATACAAAAATAAAATAGAGCCCCAGTACAAAAATGAAACAGAATTACTGTCAAAACAGGCGCTCTGTTTCGAAATAGAACGCATGTAAAAATAAAACAGAACCGTATGAACAATAAAAAAAAGAGCACATGAATAAAAAAAAATGAAACTAATAATATGAGATTATGCATCATCAGATCTCGACATCGCCCAAAAAATGAAATAAAGCGCATGAACAAATCAAAAAAAGTGCATATACAAAATATAAAACAGAGCGTATGTTCCTTAATAAAATATAGTACATGCACAAAAAAAACAGAAAGTATCAAATAAAATAGAGCGCATATACAAAAATGAAACAAAGTGCATGATAAAAAATAAAAACCAAGCGTCAATACAAAAAGTTTCAAAACCTTCACGTATACATAGCCTCCAACATTATTCATTCTTTTAATCGTCTATATAAGATTTTCTCCTTATTGTCTTCCTAATATAAACTAAGCCAAACAGAAAAGGAGCAAGCTGTTCATAGCCTAGAGAGCTTCTTGTTCCTATTATCAAAAGAAATCAACGCAAGCTCATCGACCACAGATAGTCCAATCTTTCGAAAGCGAGCTCACAGAAAAGCACACAATACTGAAAAGACGACTCCAAACATAACATATCGCACATATCAAACAAAATCCACCACGATCGCGCAACAAAAACACAAACCCTAACTTCACAAGTCGAATCAACACAAATAGATACTCAACCACCAATGCATAACAAAAAAGTTATCCATAATAATCTCCCACACAACTTGAATCGTGTCCCAGCTACTCACATCAGATACACCAATCCATTCGCCTCAACCAACCTCCGTCTCCCCTCCACACTCATCACCAAATCCAACAGTCCATCGCACGCCGCCGCCATCACCACCCCCTCTCCCCACTCCCTACCCTCCTCAGCACATCCCTCACCACCACCGCCATCAGATAGAAGCTTTGGCCACCTAAATGTCAATCTTCATATAGCAGCGACGACGGTAGCGTCCTTAGACGACTTCAGCGGAGCACGAGCGCACCCATCATCGGGATCATAATCGGGATCGAGTGATCAATCGATGACATCGCAACCGCAATCGAGGAAGGGCTTACAGGCTATCTCGAGACGGTGGCGACGATGGTGATTGGCTGGAGGGGATCATCGACGGTGGCAATGATGGAGGAGCGACAATGTTGAGTGGCGGAGGAAGAGGGAGATGTAGTTAGGGCGGCGAGTGACGTTGGAGGGCGGATGTGGAGGAGGAGAATAAGAGGAAAGG